>JAYMFT010230752.1:0-11199 GCA_038088735.1 Panulirus argus
CCACCCCTTCTTAATACACGGTTAAAAACGCGCCGACTTTCTCCCTTCCCTTCCCCCCCCCCCCTCCCTCCCTCCCTCCCTCCTTCCTCACTCATTCCAGGGGGTTGGGGGAGTGAGTGGTGGAGAGGAGGAAGGGGAGAAGGGGGTGGAGGTGATGACCTCCCATCACCTCTAATTGATTCTAGTAATTCGGTCGTGTGGGGGTGGTTAGTTTGGAGGGCAGAGGGAGGGAGGGAGGGAGGTAGCCTGCCAGTGTTCATAAAGAACTTCAGCATCACTGGTATGAGGGTCCGCTGGGATATTAATTATACACACCAGCAGATTCGGGCCATCCGGGCGACCTCCCTCCCTCACCACCACAACCACCACTACCACTACTACGCCATCCCTCCCACCCTGGCCACCACACCACAACCTCTCTCACCACCATTACTCCCTCCCTCCCTGCCTCCATCCCTCCATCCCCACCACACTCTCAATGGCCAATAGCAGTGTTCAGTGGTTCCAAGCACATGCCCTGCTCAATTTCCCCCCACCTCCAATACCTCCCGTATTGCCAACACGGCCTCTCCGCTCAAAGCTGAAATATTTATTTTCCGAAGACAGTAATTCAACCAATCAGCCAGCAGTTTCTACCCTGCCGAGGAAAGTGGATGACTTATTGGCATCCGTGTATGGGGGTTAGTCGTGGTGCGCCTGGCGGACCCTCCTCGCTGTGTCTACAGAGGATAAACAGGACTCGCCTTTTTGTAGTATAGGTGAAGAAAATTTGGCCCCGAATCATTTGAGCCCTTGTGACCTTAATTATACACATGAAGACCATACAACCCGATAATTTAAGGTCCGTGGGACCTTAGATCAGTCATCATAACTATTGTCTTAACTTTTATTAGCGTTGTATGCTCCAAGTATGGCGGAACAAGGTATACTCATACAGTGGTATGCGGAAAGAAGTTGTATTTTCTTTTTCCGGTGTTCAGAGAGGGCGGCTTTTCGAAGGTGTTTGACTTGATGAAGTTTTCATTTTATGTTCAGCTTGCGAGCGAAGCCTGGCTGGCTACTCTCATAAGTACACAAACTTGTGGGGGTCGTCCGTCCGTGGTGTTGGAGGTGTTGGTGGTGGTGGTGGTGGTGGTGGTGTTCGAGGTCGTGTTGGTGGTGTTCCCACACCAGTCTGAACATCGCTACCTGTTGGCAATAATCTCTTCACGCTATGATTCGAACATCCTCTTCCTCCTCCTCCTCGTTCTTGGCTTTCCTCCTGAGCGAGACTTGACTCCTTCCCGGAGTCACACACACACACACACACACACACGTACACGTCTACTCTAAATTTCCGTACATCCGTTTACAACGCGGGTCTAAATCCAGAGGCCAGCGCAATGCATGGCATATAGAGCGACAGCATTATACATTCCTATGACCCGTTCGTGTATCCCCAGTCGACTCTGCCAATATTACATCAACTACCTGGCTCACTCGAAATACTCTATACAACACCCCATTATTAACCCGGGGCACCGCCTCCAGCTCACATCTTAACTACACACCGCCTTCAGATTACACCTTAACTACTACTGTTTAATATTTTTTTTTTTTTCGTACAGTCTTGTGGTAACTGGTCTCATTTTTTTTTATTGCATGCTATTGTGATCCTTTGCCTCTGCAGGAGATACCATCGTGTCTGCTGCTATTGGCGTTGGTTTCCCATATTGCCCTTCTGTGCTGGGGCAGTTCCCTTATTTCCATTTTCGACTTAGGGACGTAACCTCAAGCATTTGTCCCTCTCCGGCGTTATTCATTTTATTGGCGTTTGCTCTCGAGGGACGTTCCGTAATCGCCAAATAGAATTATGAAATAGGAGGAAATTGTTGTATCATCTGTCGCACCAGCATTGAGGAGTACACACGCCATCTAACAGCGAAAGTGGTGTATTACTCTGTGCCTGAAGTCGTCTCCTGGTCTGTGTAGGTTGATCTGTGCCACAGTCACGACATTCAACAAAGAAGAATTTGCACTCACATTTAACACCTGCGTAGCCATGATTAATTTTCAGATCTTTTCCTTTATCTTTTTTTTATTTTCCTATTTTTACCTGAGATGGACTTGATTAGTTGGGGGGTAATGTTTCTCCAGTATCATGTAGGTCACTAGAAAACTTATGAAAGAAAAGTTATTTTCTGGTGTTTTCGTAATAATCCTGTTTTCACATAACCATGAGATCATCGTAAGGTTCGATCAAGGCTAAATATGTTAGTGACGTAGGCGGAGAACCAGTATGATTCTTACGTTAGTGTGCGTGGCTAAGCAGCCAACGGGTGTGGTCCTTAATACCTACTCTAGGAACCCCATTACGTGCAAACATATTTGTAGTTACCGACTTGCGGAGCCTCGTCGTGTATCTGAGAGTTTATAGACAGAGAACCATTAAAGTCTGTCCACTGACATACAAACTATTCTTGCTGGATTCCCTAAGATGAAGATAGATAGGTTTTCCCCGGAAGGGGGACCGAGTTCTCTGTCTATAGTATCCTGCGTGGTGATGTCCCGATTTAAGATGTGTTGTACATAGTTTCGTTCGTGACACCACCCCCATGTGTTGGTCCTGAGGAGTGTTCTCTTGATAACCACCATTTAAGCCTTTAGAACGGGAGAGGGACTTTGAAGACCCATCGAGGGGAGGGGAGGGGGGGGAGGGGCAGGATTTGCCACAAGTTATTGTATATCGTATGCATGACTTTAGCAGTCATGGTCCAGGAGAAATTAAGTCTTGATTTTAGGATGGACCGTCACTAGGACTTGGGAAAAACAGTGATTTTTTTTTTTTTTTGTTTCCCGTCTGTGATCATCTGATGATTTGTGCTGTTTCCCGTCACTGTTCCACTTCGATGGTGAGTGTCATGGTCGTGGAGGTGACACGGGAGGGTGTGACGTAGTGGTGGGTGAAGCACTGTCGGGGATTGAACTCTTTAGTGAGTTGTTGTGGTGACTTTTTAATGTTCCTCACTGGTACTCGTGGTGGTAGTTGTTGTGGTAGGTGTTTGTTGTGGTAGCAGAGGCTGACGGTGGTGGTGGTGGTGGTGGTGGTGGTTGTGGTGGTGGGAGAAGGGAGATAATGCAGGTGATGGTGATATTAGTACACACAGTTGGTAGTGTGGTGGTGGTGGCGGCGGCCGTATGCTGATCAGAGTGAGCCACGGGGTTGACACAGAATATTAATTTAGCAGGTGCAGGTGCGGCCCAACTGTCCCGTCCAAACATCACTGCCGCTCAAGGGCGTTCTCTCCCCTCAAGGGCGTTCTCTCCCTTCAAGGGCGTTCTCTCCCCTCAAGGGCGTTCTCTCCCCTCAGGGGCGTTCCCTCTCCTCAAGGACGTTCTTTCCCTAATGAGCGTTCACTCATTCAGCAAGGTTCTTTCCCCTCATAGGCTTTGTCCCCATCAAGTGTGTTCTCTCCTCGCCTCAAACGTGGTCTCTCCCTCAAGCGTGTTCTCCAGCTCACAGGCAGAGTTTACATCCACATCAACCTGTTACTGTTCTCACGCTCAGCTCACATTCGTCCCTCACACTCACCTCTCCCCATTTTCACATGTCAAAACGCTAAGCTCACACTCATGTTGAAGTCACCTTTCCCTGAGCCTCAGCTCATATTCATACGTACGTACGTATGTATCTATGTATGTATGTATATATGTATGTATGTATACGTGAGACCCAGCACAAAATAAGAGTAGTCGTTCTTAACTCTTCAGCAAACACATGACATACTTGTTTCACTTCTTATTTCCTGTCGTTTCTCACACTGGTAAACGGCCCCTCGCCGACACACCCAAGCCACTCACACAACTCACACTAAGCTCACTCGCAGTTCACACTCGGCTCACACTGACGTGGAGGCCGAGTGGTCAGCCTGGCCTCACCGACATCGCTTCATGAGTCTGTATCGTGGACGATGACCGAATGAACTGGAGTTTACCACCGAGAGCCCTCCTCCTAATCCCCGACGGTACTACCCTTGGGCACGACGTCACGCAATGCCTTGGCATTATTTGGCATCGGGATCGTCGTGTCAAATATCCTTCCTATGACCTCCCTGATTCCCTTCTCTCTCTCCCTCTCTCTCTCGGACGTCTTCATATTCCCACGAGGACGGCTGGTCTGTCTGTCTCGAGATGCGTGTTGACCGACGCCAGGGAGGTGACCCAGGGCGTAGTTCTTGCTCCCGCTGCCATTCCTTTGCGACGCCAGAGACCAACAGCGATTCGTTTTACTTGCGCCACCAGATTCAACGCCATTGGTTCTGGTGTGTGTGTGTGTGTGTGTGTGCCTCTCTCTCCACAGCCCCCTTCAATCGACCCGTCCCTCACGTCCAACCTTTCCCTCCCCTCCCCTTCCCTCCCTCCCTTTCCCCATACGTTCACCAGTCTTCGTCGTCATCCCTCCGTGTGCTTTCCCTCCTCCTCCTCCTCCTCGCACCACCACAGCCACTTGCCCAGCCGACGAGTGCTCTCCAGCGGCAGCAGCAGCGCTGCTTCTACTACTACTACTACTACTACAACTACTCCCTCCCTCCCTGCCTCATCATCCTGCCCTCACCAGCACCTCTGCCTTCTCTCCACCTCCTCGACGTGAGCCATCACCCTTCCTCTCTTACACTGACTCCCTCAACTCTTCTCTCTAGTGGAGTCCCATCCCCACGCTTGCTTGCTTGCTTGCTTAATTCTTTTTTTCCTCCCTCTCCTCTTACATATGGCCTGCAGGTGTTTAGGTGTGGAGGGCGTACGCATCTATCGTCTGTGAATAAGTGGCGTTATCTCCTTTAACGCGCAAGGCAGACCGTGCTTGTGTATAGACACAGTGTCTGTGTGTGTATGTATGTGTGTGTGTGTGTGTGTGTGTGTGTGTGTGTGTGTGCGTGTGTGTGCTTATGTGTGCTTTGCATCTCACCTTCCAGAAGAAAAAAAACTTATGTATGTTTGTGCATAAGTATGACTGTGCATTCATATCCCTGTCCAAATAATCTTACATGTAAGTGCATACGCGTGTATGTATGCTTGCAAATATGAATATGCATACACATGAATACAAATCTGTGCATATATAATTTAGTCCTGTAGCCCCAGGACCACTTTTACGAGGCTCCTGCGCCTTCAGGGGTGCGCTATGATCAGTAGCAGGGAAGTGATGATGGACGCCTTTGGGGTTGAGTAGTTCCCCGTCAGGAAGTGAACTTGTCACTCTCAGCGTAACATCGTTTCATAACCTCTTCTCACAAGCGCAGTCTGTACTGCCGACTTCACTCGTGTTCTGGTGTGTGTATTTCCCATTCTTGTACGAGTGATTAATTTCTCGAAGTAGATAGATGGTCAAATTTAGGCCCAAGGATCAAAATTAAGCTTATTGCTACAAGTGGAAAAGCTTGAGTTCAACTGAAAATACGAACAACGACAAGCTGGACACAAAGCTAAAAAGCTGAGACTGGAAGTATATAAGTCACTGTGCGAGTCAAAGCTCGAAATTGAGGCCAGATTCAGAATAGCAAGGAATGAGCGAGAAATAAGGGAGAAGTTCAAAAGCTGAATGAAGGTTAGATGTCTAAATCAAAAAGGACGTAGAATGAAAAAGAAAGAAGGAAACTGATGTAAAGAAATAAGTCTTGAATGTGTTCAAGACGTCGTCAAGAGATGTGTCATCAGCTGAAAGTGAAAAGAAAATAATCAGATGATGAGATATGACGAATCACTTCGTATGCAAATCATTTCCACAGCAATATACCGAAGCAATGGTGCAACGTGATGCACACAGATAGAGAGAGAGGGAGAAGCACACACACACACACAAAAGTAAACAGAAAGACTAGCAGGCAAGCAGAAACACAGACAAGACGAAGCCTTGATATGGCAAAAAAGGAATTTCAGATTCATAGCACGAGAGGCACGTCACAGGAGAGTCCACCGTACCCAAGGGTCGCACCGTCGTGCCAATGGTCGTAGCGTGTCATGCTCAAGAGGGGTCGTACCGTCGTGCTCAGAGGGTCGTATCATTTTCCTGTTAGAGCGAAGTGTTTTGGGTTCAGGAAAAGGTCAACAGAAATGCAGATCTGACACGTAGGGTGACCGTAATCACCAAAACAAATGGCCAGCCATTTAAACTAACTCTAAAGTGTTAACGGAAACCATCAGCGACTAAACGAAAGCCGCCCGTTGCACAACAGTACAAGCAACGGTGCAACGGGAGCCAGAGGGGAGTTCCGCTGACGCGAGACATCGCAAAATAACGTAATCCGTGCCTGTGTCGGAACGAAGGGGAATCGTGATGGGACGGAATGATCCACCTTGGAAACAGGGACCGAACCATGGTGGGACAGAGTGATCCACCTTGGAACGTGGAACGAACCATGGTGGGACAAAAAGGAGACACCCACCATGGAACAAGAAACGGTCACAACAGAACCACAGTGACGCAACGCGAGCCACTGTGGCACAACAGGTGACACATACAACACCCTCCTAACTCCCAGATGACACACAACAGCTGCTTTGAAAATGCTGGAACAGAAGATGTGTCAAAACAGGTGACAGAAAATATACAGAAGTGTCTAAAGGCTACGCAAATGAATGACGAATGACGCCCCCAGAAAGTATGTCACCCCGGAAGCCAAAACAAACTCTCCTAGGAAGCGTAAATACCCAGATATGAAATGCAACATGCAACTCCATCGTTCAGAAGCCGATTTTAAAGTTAAATATGTCTAAATTTTGCCCAGAAACCACAACAAGAGTAGCAAATGTCAAAGAAAAAGGAAAGGTTTCGCGTACAGTAAGAACCAAAAATTACTTTAGAAACCGTAAGTGCCCCGACAGGAGCCCCAGTTGACCATCGTTGCCCTAAATCCTACAAAAGGGAGGCCCAAAGGCTACACCATTGCCCCAAGGTTCAACAAATAGGAGCTCCAAGTGCCTCCGTATTGCCACTGGATATCCGTACTAGGAACAGCAAGTATCACGCTATGTGGTCGTGAGGAACTTAAAGTAGCGCCACACCATTGCACAAATTACCACAAGAGACGCCGCAGACGTCAACGTATTGCCTCAAATACCTGTGCCAACAGGTGCCACAGTTGCCACAAACAGTGAGGGAGCAGAGGCACAAATGTCAGGACATTACCCCGAATGCCACAGTGTTGTTCAAAATACCACAACAGGGGGGGCCAACAGTAACTCTGTAGGGGACATAAATGCCACAAACGCCCCAGCATTACCCCCCACCACACATACCACTGGGAGAACTCCTAGTGATATTCAGTTGCCCTGAATACCACAGTAGCAGCAGAAAACATGCCAAGACGTTACTCTCAGTACCACAGAAGATGCTAGAGGTACCCAGAAATAGCCCTAGGTAACAGAATAGAGCCAAGAATGCCAAAATACGAGCTTAAATGCCACAACAGCCCCACAAAGACACCTCCACAAATGCCAGAACAATTCCCGTGATACCGCAAGAGGAGCCCACAAATGCTGGGAACGATGCCCTAAATACCACAAAGGGCCCCCCACAGTTGCCACAAACTATGCCCTTAATACCACAAAGGGTCCCTCAGATGCCAGAACGGTGGCCCCAAACACCTCAGACGGGAAACTCACAAAATGCCGGAGCGACGGGTCCCGCCCCAAGACACCACCACCACCACCACAGGAGCTCCCACATGACACACCGGAGCGCCCTGCATGATGTGGACCTCGAACAATGGGCAGGCACAAGACTGCTGGCCATTTAAACCCATCCCCTTTATGAGCGGCGGTGTGAGGATGATCCATGTGCAATATGCGGTGTAACACCATCAACTGAGTCCGTTGCCTGCCACACCTTTTTCTCCCTCTGCCAGGCCACTGTAGCACTGTCGTAACGTGCCCCCAGCTCCTCCTCCTCCTCCTCCTCCTCCTCCTCCTCTTCTACTCACTTGTCATCTCTGTTTTCACTGCATGTAGGGTCTGAGGAGGGGCCTATGAAAGAGAGGAGGAGTCTTCTGAAAGGTACATGGGGTTCTCTGTAAGTGGTGGTAGTAGTGGTGATGCTTTATATACGTGGCAGTGGTTGGTGGTCTGCAGGTGGTGCACAGTGGTTCCCAACTGATGCTGGTGGTGGTGGTGGTAGTGGTGGTGGTGTCGTTTTGAGTTAGCTGTGTTGCTGGCCCGTGAGTGGACTTGATGCTTCGTAGGTGTTGCTTGTGTTGTTCTACAGGTGGGTGAGTTTTTGTGTTCCGTAGGTGGTGAGAACTGTGTTGAGGAGGAGAAGGAGGAGGAGGAGGAGGAGGTGGTGGTGGGGGCGTGTTCCGCGGCCTCTAGTGTGTTTCTCTCGTGATGGTTGGTGTTCGCTAAGTGATTTAAGTCATACAAGTGGAGTTTTATATCCTCTACATGGCGGCGGTGTTTCTAGACTATTAAGTAAGGGGGACTGACCTGTAAGTGGGAGAAGAACCTATAAGTGGAAAGGTCATATGGCTACTGTTCTCAAGTTACGGTTTTTAAAGACAGAGATTTGATTCCCTCTCCTCCCCCCGCCCTCCAAACCTCTCCCACCCCCATACAGACCCAACCCTATACGACCCCATCCCTAGCCCTGTGTTTGTTTACTAATGACGTAGGCAGATCAATCCCTCACCCCCCCACCCCCATGAACGGGTTAACACTATCTCGCCCCTAAAAGGACTCCTTAATAGAGATGACACCCCCAAAAGATTTATATATTTTCTTTAAAACGATTCAGAGTTTGATAACCTATGAACACATGAGTATTATGTGGAATGTAAAGTATCTCAAATGTTGGATGTAAAATATTCCACATTTGGGTTTTAAAAAGTATCCCAAAATGTGGGAATGTAAACTAGAGGTATTATATGTCAAACTGGGGATAGGGGCTTAACCAGGAACTCCTGCCAGTCAGACGTGTCAGTCAGATCTCCACTTTACCACACACACACACACACACACACACACACACACACACACACACACATACACATACACACACACACACACCTACATATACACACACACATAGACACACACACGACACACACACACATACCCACACACACACACACACACAGCCGCCTTGTCATTGTAAATACTAAGTCTACCTTCACTGGGGATCGAATCCGGGCCAATGAATTAAAAGTCGCTAACGTTACTGGAAGGAAGAAAACGTTGTTTGAATATCCTTTGGCATTTTTCAGACTCTTGGCCTTGTGGCGCAATAGATAACACGCCCAACTTTAAATCGGTTGATTCTGGGTTCGAGTCCCGGTAGGGTATCTCTTTTTTTTTTCTTAATGTATCATTTTGTTTCATTCAAATCAATAGGTTTGTTTATCAAATTTCTGCGTGTGATCTAGAACACTAGGAAACAAGAACACAAAAATTTGTAATGAGTACAAAGTCCTAAGTAGATATTACAAGACAAGACAGTAAAATATCAAGGAAGAGAGACTGGAGAGGAAACGTAACTGTGGAATATAGTATTTTCAGTGAGTTGTCGAAGGCATCCACACATCTATAGGTGCCTGACTTTGCTTAAAATAGCCACCACTGGAAATAGACAGATTTCATTGCGGAAAAAATAATAGTCTTGGAGGAACTATGAAAAATAATGTATCTTTCAGGCAATGCTTGGTTGGGAAAATTTATTCTTTAAAAGATATAACTTTATCTACATTTTGCTTACACAACATGTATGTCACTATTTCATTTAGAAATTTTCTTTTATATCTCACGTCCTCTATTTTGAAATGGATGAATGACACACTGTATCCCAACATATGAATATGTTGTCTCTTTCCCCTATACTTAGATAAAAGAGATTTTGATCTCTCCAATTGGAGAGACTTCGTAATCAATTATCCTTAGTCTCAGCTCGGGTCTAATGCGTCTGCAGTACGTAGTGGTCACAAAAGTTGTCCTTCACCTTCATCATGTCGGTAGGGAACGAGTTATGGGCTGCTCCATTATCTTGCCTCGTCTTGTGTCTCCAGTTTATTTGCCTTGGGACTACACAGAACTTCTCTCCCTCTCTTACGTTGATTTATCACATTTGTTTAACATTCCACGGAATTCCACCTTGTCTTTAAGTCTCCTGGCTTGCCTAAGTGTGTGTGTGTGTGTGTGTGTGTGTAAGCAAAGGAATAAAGACATGGTACGTACATTCATTGAGTTACGAGACTGGGCAACACGAGTGTAAAACTCTTTTTCCGAAGCACATAACTAGTAACCAAATGGTAATCATACACACACACACACACACACACACACACACATGGGTTTCTGGCATAAGCTAGGGTGTGTGTGTGTGTGTGTGTGTGTGTGTGTGTGTGTGTTTGTTTGTGTGTGTATGTGTGTGTATTTTTGTATGTATGTGTGTGTGTTTGTGTGTGTATGTGTGTGTGTGTGTTTGTATGTATATATGTGTGTGTATGTGTGTGTGTGTTTGTGTGTGTATAAGTGCGTGTTTTTGTGTGTATGTATGTGTGTGTGTTTGTGTGTGTATGTGTGTGTGTATGTGCGTGTGTCTGTTTGTGTGTGTATATGTGTGTGTATGTGTGTGTTTGTGTGTGTATGTGTGTGTTTGTGTGAGTATGTGTGTGTGTTTGTGATGTGTTTATGTGTGTGTATGTATGTGTGTGTATGTGTGCGTGCGTGTTTGTGTGTGTATGTGTGTGTGTGTGTGTATGAGTGTGTGTGTGTTTGTGTGTGTATGTGTGTGTGTGTGTATGTGTGTGTTTGTGTGTGTATGTGTGTGTGTATGTGTGTGTGTGTGTGTTTGTGTGTATGTGTGTGTTTGTGTTTGTGTGTGTATGTGTGTGTGTGTGTGTGTGTGTGTGTGTTTGTGTGTGTGTGTGTGTTTGTGTGTGTATGTGTGTGTTTGTGTGTGTATGTGTGTGTGTGTGTCTTTGTGTGTATGTGTTTGTTTGTGTTTGTGTGTGTATGAGTGTGTGTGTGTGTGTGTGTGTGCACATAGGAGTAAAGACATAGCATATATTTACAAGGCTAAGAGACGGGTCGACACAAGTGTAAAACAATATCCTCGTGACTTTCAGTTAGTGATTAAACACAGAGAAACACACACGCACACACACACACAAATCCTGAGTTCCGGTTGAATGGCAACACCGGCGCCAGGCTAGTGACGTCACAGGGAGTTCCCTG
>JAYMFT010230763.1:0-11198 GCA_038088735.1 Panulirus argus
AGATAGATAGATAGATAGATAGATAGATAGATAGATAGATAGATAGATAGATAGATAGATGGATAGATAGATAGATAAATAGATAGATAGATAGGTAGATAAAAATATAGTAATTTTCTTAAACTAATGATATATTTCAAGCCCTGATTTAGCAACGTTAAGAGAAACACATTGGCATAAAGTCACCCTCACTTTACGGGATCTCACACTCTAGATGAGTGCGAGGATAGGGTCATGAAAGAGTGCATGTGTGTGTGTGTGTGTGTGTGTGTGTTTTGCCCCTCGTGTTGAGAGTGCGTTGCTCGCTGTTTACAGGGAGCGATTGTGGAGACGGGCGCGAGGTGCGGCACGGGGACGTGTGCTACCTGCTGGTGCCCTACCCTCAGGTGACCTGGTCCACCGCCAGCCACATCTGTGCCGACATGGAGGTAAGCGCCTCACACACACCGCCTCATCCCGAAGACACACTCACACACACTCTCTCTCTCTCTCTCTGTCTCAGCTCACACGTAACCTCACCCTCGGCACCGTTTGTCTCGCATACTTATTACCCCTCACTTGTCTCAGCGCTCATTCTCCTCGTACTACTCACACTCTCTCCTCGCTCATACTCACGACCATTACTCATTTAAACTCTCGTTGAACCCGCCAACTTAACACTGTTTTACTACTCGGGGGGACTTACATAGTTCCTAGTCAGATTACACGGCCATGAAGACGGTGAATGTAGCTTCTAAGCTGTGATATATCCAGCTTTTAGAGCTTTTAAGACCGTGTGGTATCTTTTACACACTCTTCTCCCCCCCCCCCCAGCACCTTTAGTCTCTCTCTCTCTCTCTCTCTCTCTCTCTCTCTCTCTCTCTCCTCAAGCCTTCAGCCGGCTTTGAGTTTATCTTGGAACATTTTTAAGGACCGGGTCAAAGGCCATCCTCAGTAAAACTACATCTTCACTACGCCCTCGTCTTCACTCGGCCGCGTCTTCACTACACCCCCTCGACGCCACTTGCCTCTGGCCTGATGCCTACGGGGTCGAGTCAGAGGCCATCTACACTACACCTCCATCGTCAGGTGCGTTACACCATTCGCCTTCCACTTCAACCTTATGGGTTGGGACAAAGGCCATCCTCGCTGTATACACCCTCGCCTTCATTACACCCTCGATGCCACTGGCCTTTGAGGTGACCTCGTAATAACCCTCAACTATACCCTCAGCTTAGCCACACACTCACCTTCTTTACACCGGCTTTGCTGCTCAGGCCATTATCACCACATCCCAATTGCCCTGATAGCGTTTAAGCTTAAGCTTTTGCTTTGGCATTGTAGCTTTTTTTCTTTTTCCACATACACGCGAGCACTCGTGATCTGTTTAGATTATCTGGATTTATCGCATCACCGACTGGAAGAAAAAACACTTGTTTTTATGAGGATATTAATATTTCTACATCGCTCTGGACGTTGGAAGTAACGCTGGGGATGTGTTTTGCAGGGAGACCTGGCGACGGTGTCGAACAAGGGCTTGGCACGGTGGCTGGGGGCGGGTCTGAGAAACCTTCCGGATTATGCCGCCGGCACCCTCTTCTGGGTGGGCGGCACGCTCCGCCCTTACGCCCACACCTGGACCTGG
The DNA here is from genome assembly GCA_038088735.1 of Panulirus argus. Taxonomy (NCBI): domain Eukaryota; kingdom Metazoa; phylum Arthropoda; class Malacostraca; order Decapoda; family Palinuridae; genus Panulirus; species Panulirus argus. Next base: position 1,625 of record JAYMFT010230763.1, read on the forward strand.
ACAGATGGCTCGACTCTCAACGTCTCCGGTAAACCCAAGCTCTCGAAGTACTCCTTAATTTATGTTGTGGGTGTCCATGGGGGAAGACAGGTAGCAGAAGACCAGGCTTGATGGTCTTTGATGTGGTCATCGACTGGAGGGCAGTGATAGGTCTTGGGAATGCAAGGTAAAGCCAGATGACAGAAGACCAGATGGTCTATGGTGAGGGTACCTACTGGAGGACAGTAAAACGCATGGAAGGACATGGGAGAGACAGATAACAGGAAATCCGATGGTCTGTGACAAGGTTTTCTGCAGGAGGACACTAATAATATCCTACTTCCTAATTTACATAGATAATGAAGAGGTAATCGAGGGCACTGTGATATTTGTGCTTTTAAAACATTGTTTTCTTGTAAGATAGAGAGCTTAGGGCGAAAGTCACATTCAGAAAGTCTATACTGTATGAATATGACTAAGATTTTCTCATATAAGTTCCTAGAAATTGTTAGATCAAGTGCAACAGGTAGGCACGTTCATATAGTCATTGTTGCTTGATTGTTTTGGGAGCTGGCTTACTGCATGAGTGATGCTCCCCCTCCTGTGGGCCAAGATTGCTTTCCAAGGCCATATGACCTCACTTTTCATCAGCGGTCGCAGAAATACTTAATCCCATGAACACAAAGGTACAGCCGTTTTAGCTGTGCGGTACATACATCCCTTGGAAATGATTGCTTGGCCTTTGAGCTGAACTTTTAAGTGTATAGTCAAGGGTCTTCCTTCGTATCTGAAGGTGTTATTGTCGTGCTTCAAATGCCATACCGTCACGCTGAATGAGTTAGAATATTCATAATTTGTATTTCTTAATGGTAGGCTTTAGTTCAATACACATTTTACTGTATTTCGACGTTATACATCCCATAATGTGTGAAGAATGAAGTCGACAACGGTGACACTTGGTGTCAAGCACAGGTGTCATGTATCTCTGTTATTTGCGTTGACAGAGGTTGGTACTGTCGAAGGCCGGCAGATGGCCGGGGAGACTTCATCGCTCTGCCTCAGCCTGCAGGAGCTGTCGACGGCGCCAGCCCCTAGGTCACGGCTTCACCGTCAGCCGCCCCTGGCCCTCTCAGCCCACCAGTGTGACCTCTTCGGCGGCTACATCTGCGCTAGGAGAGTCCCAGGTAAGATGCTACTCTGTCTAGGATACCTGAACAGAACTCCTGGAGCTGCACTCTGCCGACCTTCATATAATATGACCTGGACATATGAATATGACTTTAAATACCTTTATAATTATTAACAAAATTACCTCTTACGTCTTTGTCCATGTTTGGTGGCAGACCCTCCAGAGCGGCAGGCCTTTCATATCCAGGGGTACAGTGGCAACCTGACCACCCCACGTTACCCCTCACCTTACCCCAACAACCTCCACCGGACCCTCACCCTCCGGGGGCCCACCAACTCGCGCCTCGTCATCACCTTCCTCAAGTTGGACCTCGAGTACCAGCCCCAGTGTCTGTATGATTACGTCGGCCTCCAGAGTTCCCCCGAGGACCACATGGTGCGCTACTGCGGCCGACATACAACCAATATGGGCAGGTGAGCTGACATAATTTGATTACTAGTGTAGACAGTTCAGCTAAAGGCGTGGGCAAGTGGGTAGACAACTTTGACCGGTGATGTATTGACGTTGCCAGGATGAACAAGTATACTGCCTCTGTGGACAGGTATGCTGTCAAAATGGACAGTTTTCCTGCCAGTACGAGTTGTACTACCAGTATGGTCAGGGCCTCTGAGAGGTGGGTGCAGGGGGGTACATCGTACCCGGGCCCGGGAGACTTGGCAAATGGGGGCCCCATGGGAATTTTCCGGGATCTCAGAAAATGCAGAAAATCAACACACCGCACCATTCCATCCCTCTCTCATCTTCCATACCCTTCTTGGCCGTACAGTTCGTGGTATAAAACCGTAGTGGATAAAATCAGGATGAGTAATGGAGAAGGGAAGGAAGGGGGCCCAAAAGACACTTTGTGCCCACTGATAAAATTCCTCTCAGGATCCCTGAGTATGTTGCCGGTATGGATGGGTATACTGTCGGCATAGACATCTGCAGGTGTGCTGCCACTATAATGGATGTGCTGCCAGTATGGACGGGTTATGAAGTCAGTATATTGATAAAACAGTTCAAGGTCTCATGAGCGCCCCATGTGGTGTGGTGCACAAAACTAAGAAATGGCGGAAGGCTCGTATGTTTATTTACTACCGGTTAAGCCATTTTTTGGCAGGTATTTTAATAAAGATTCTCAACATAGAGTCCATAATTTTTAGAAACATTGCTAGCGCTTGGATATTTTAGTTTTTTACTGCCGAAAATCATCATGAAGAGGATATATATACAATATTCACATGTATAAGAAGAAAAGAGAAGGACTTAATGCGTGTGAAAATTGAACGTTAACATAAACATTGTGTCAGGACGTACGTTGACAATGGCGCCCGTACGTATTTAGAAATTCTGAGGCTTGTGTGTTGGCATCCACAATAAGGACTTAAGAACGGATTTATGGTGATAGATAGAAGTGCAGAACATTATATGAATCTTGCTGATCAATACAGGAGTGGAGAGGGTCTTGTTTGTAGTGTGGCCCAAAAATTTTTGATGGCTATTCTCAGGTTCGACTTCGTGTCCTTGAGCAACGAGGCCGTGGTGACCTTCCACTCGGACTGGTCTGTGGTGGGGACGGGCGTGCGTGGCTGGTGGCGGGTGGTGGACACCTCTACCTGCCCCCACCAGGAGCTGACGGAGCCAGAGGGCGTCATAACCTCCCCAAATTTCCCGGACTTCAACCTTGCTGACCTCCACTGCACCACTGTCATCACCGCTCCAGGTATATTACCCCAACTTTCCTCCTCCGCCCACATTTGCCTTCCCCCAAGACGCGCTAGCCCCAGCCCTGCTTCCTCAGGAGAGCTTATCCCATCCCTGCATTCCCAAGAAGTACTTGTTCCATTCCTGCTTCCCGAGGAGTGCTTGACCCAGCCCTGCTTCCCCAAGGAGTGCTTGTTCCATCCGTTCTCCCTTAGCGGTGCTTGTTCCATTTCTGCTTCCACAAGGAGTGCTTCACCCAGCCCCTGCTTTTGTTGAGTGGGAGCAATTGGCCATTCGAGTTGATGGGAGTATGCAGGTTGGATTTGTGTCTGTCTGGGGTTTGAAGGGTGACTGAAGATAACTGCAGAGATAGTGGCATTCTCCTCTGGGTGAGCCACTGTTCCAGTTATGTAATGTATTTTATGTTTATGGTTGCTGCTACAGTGTGAGGATGCTGTGATGTGATTGTAAGGCCATCTGCATATGAGATGACTTCATATTATGGTTTACAAGAGCTCATGGGAGTTCATGTTGGAAGATATTATAGAGCATTGTAGTCCTCCATTGTAGAGCTTAAGTTTTAGAAGTTAGGCATATGTGTGTGTGTGTGGCAGCCAGCAATGAGGTAGATTAGCAACTTTTTGTTCATGTTTTAGACTGTGGTATCAACTATACTTTGTGAGAGGGTATATGGGGGTACAGTGTCATATGCTGTGTTGATGTCTGTTGCTACCAGTACTGTGCAGGTTGTGGTTGGCTGAAGTCTTCTAGGATAGGTAATATAAAGTATGATTGTTTTGTGGTAGTGCAATGATGAGGTCTAAAGACATATTGTGTAGGCTAGAGTTGGCTATTTTGCTCGATTCTATTATGGATCATTAAGAGGAGGGGAGAGTTGGGTATCAGGATGAGTACTATTCTGGCAAGTTTCCTGATGTTAGGGGTTTTGTTGTGTATCCAGGAGTGGTTGAAGATATCTGTAAGTACTTTGATTGCAACTGGGCCAAAGAATTTTCATGAATAATCAAATAAGTTGTCAAGGCCTGTTGCAGGAGAGTTCTTAAGGTTTAGATTGCATTGCTTGTGTTTGTGGGGGTGAAGGGTGAGTGCATTTTTCTGCACGGATTTTGTATTGGTTTTTCACAACTCTCCTGTTTAGGGTTGTGGCTGATTTTCGGGTAGTGTTTAATGAGTATGTTTGTAAATTCTTTGCAGAAAGGGATGCCGGTGGATTTTGTCAGAAATGCTTCATTTGTTGGGGCTTGGTTGGTACAGATGTAGATCTTCTTTAAAGTGTGCCAGAGTTGGTTGCTGTGGGTTTTGTGTTTTTTTTTTTCACATGCTTGATTTCGTGTGCATTAATGAGGTTACATTAGGAACACACAGCTGAACCTTAAAGGGAAAATTTTATATGCCCCCTCCTTTAGTCTTTCTTTTGGAAAGTAATAATACTGAAGGGAAAGATTTCCAGTATATTACTCCCACCCTGTGTAGTCACCTATGAAATGCAGAAGATATGTAGGTAGTATTCTTTCTACCCCATCCTGAGGGATGGTATATATCAGATACATTCATGGAAATAGAGAATCCATGGCTTGTGCACTCAGATGTTGATTTTTGTTAAGAGACTAAACTTTTAGGAAGCTGAATGGATTTTGATGTTTGGTGTCAACAGAGGGTCAGCGGGTGTGGTTGCAGTTCAAAGTGTTTGAAGTTGGTGGAAAGAACAGCAGCGTGAGGGCAAGGGAGGCATCACCTACCCCCTCAAGCAGGGGCGCTGCCTATCACCACCACCATCACCACCATCATCAAGTGGGAGAAGCTGCCCCAGTCATCTCTGCTACCACTCTTGATGCTTCCTTTAACTCCCGGAGACTCACTCGTGCAGTATCTACAGCCACCTCTGCGAGTACCACCCCCACTACCACTGCTTCTCCAGCATTTGAGGACATCCACACCAAACACAGGTGTCAAGAGGATTATGTAGAGGTATGAGAAACATAATCTGTAAGCTAAAGGTGTTGTTCCACTTACTCCACTTATTTGTATTATTAGATTGATGAAGTGCTAGGTAGAAACATTAGGCAGGAGCATAAGGTAGAAGTAGTCAGTTGGAACACTAGGTAAGAGTATTTGCAGACACTTCACTAGACTTGCCCTTTGCGAGTGGCCTGTTAAGGGTGAGGCACTACAGGCTAAGAAGTGGCAGTGGAGTTCACTGGTTATGGAGACTATTACCATGGCCACCCCTTTGAGGAAGTTCCACTTGGAAACAGGCATCAGAGATATAGCTAGCTAGATTGATGAAATTATTTTATACTGTGATATAACTTTTAATTGTGTTTTCCCTCTGCATCTGGTAAGTGGTCCACATTTAACATTTCATTGCTTTTAGCACTGTATCACTGACTCTTGATAACATGAAAGCAGATTTTTATTTCATGTTGGTACTGTTGCTGTCATTATTGATATTTGATATACTACATTATTCATCATTTGCATCCCTGTAATTTCTTTTTCCATCTTGCGTATTGGTGACAGTGTTTGTGTTGTGCTAAAGTATTAGAAAAAAAAGTGACAGTGGTTTCACTTACTAAATAGTGTACTGTGCACTGTTTTCAAGTTAATTTGTTCCATTTGATATTTTAAACCTCAGCCAACATAGCCCTACTTCCATTTGATATTTTAAGTCTCGGGTAACAATACTTGATATAGTGACCTTCTTTGACCTTTGACTTAAATTCTACCTTGCAGGTCACCTCTCCCACTATGAAATAATTCACAAAAGTTTGAATTTCAGTCTTGTGTTTTGCAGGTGGTCCTTGGTAAAGATGTGGGGGAGTCTGTGCGTCTGTGTGGCACTGTATTGGAGGCAGAGGTGGAGCGACTTTCATATGTATCGTATGGGCCTTCCCTCACCCTTGTGCTCCACACCAGTCATCTTGGTGGAGGCAGGGGCTTTCAGGCCAGTTATTCAATGGGTAGGTCTCCATATGAGTAAATATTAAAGACAAAGTGAATTTATAGTAATTCATAAAGATGTTAGTATTGCTCGAAGGTGAAAATTTAAAGACTTTTGTTTAAGTATCCTTTATGTCAGTTTTGATTTTGAGGACACCTTAGACAAAACAATGTCCCTTTTTCACAAATTGGTAAGTATGCTTTAGTTTTCAACCAATCAGTACCAGTGTTCCAGTGCTAAAGTCCAAATTATGGCTAAAAGCTCAGTCATTTAGCACTTGTGGTATCTGTATTCAGTTATCTAACACCATGTGACCATATGCAGCCTTTCTCTAGCACAATGGTGAGCATTTTCATTAGTTAACTAGAGCCAGGTGACTATATTCGTCAGTTTTCTGGCACTTTGTGACCATATTTAACAGTTTTCCAGCACCAGATAACCATATTCAACAGTTGTGTAGAACTGAGAGACTGTATTCAGCAGTTATCTAGAATCTGGTGACCTTATTTGACAGTCTTCTTGCAACAGATGACCATGTTCAACAATTCTTTAGCATCTGGTGGCCATATCCAATAGTTCTGTAGCATCGGGTGACCATATTTAACGGATATCTAAAACATGGTGACTGTATTCAACAGTTTTCGAGCACCTGGAGACCATATTTAACAGTCCTCTAGCACCTGGTAACCAAATTCAGTTGTCCTTAAGGCCAGATTACCAAAAGTTATCCAACATCTGTTGACCGTATTCAGCAGTTCTCTAGCACCTGGTAACCATATTCAACAATTATTTAGCATCTGGTGACCTGTAGTTCTCTGGCACCTGGTGACCACATTCATCAAACTGGTGTCCAGTGGTTCTCTAGCACCTGATGACCAACAGTTACCCGGCACCTGGTGACCATATTCAGCAGTTCTTTATCACCTTGTGATCTTTCGCACCTAGTGACTAGTAGTTATCCAGCACCAGGTAACTATATTCAGCAGTTATCTAGCACCTTGTGAACATATCCGGCAGTTCTCTAGAACCTGTTGACCATATACAGTATTTCTGTAGTACCTGGTTGATTAATAGTTTTCCAGCACTTGTTGATCATATTCCCTATCTCCAACACCTGTGATGAAATTTCCAATCATTTGATGCACATGGATGTATCCTCATGTCTTCATCGCATAAAAACCAACTTCCTGGTTATCCGGCATTGTTCAACCAAAATTATTTTTTTCTTTCATTAGTTGACCAGATCCCCACTTACCAGCACTGGGTAACTAGATTCCAAGTTTCTAGGTATCTGATATCATTTGTGTATGGAGGATAGGGTGAGAAGGCAAACGATGCTCATGTAAAGCACAATATAAGTAAGGCTTCAGTTTCTTGTTTACCTACTTAGTCATATTTGGAGTCTCAAAATAATGTTGCTGCATCAGCTAAGAGACACTGTGTTGTGGTGCAGGTACCAACTTCGAGCAGCGGTCGGTGCTTCGTTTAGAGGCCTCCAGCAGTAGAAGAAGGTTGGATGTGGTTGGGGAGACAGGGACGGTGGTTGGCATGGGGAGGATCCATCCTCTCAACTTCCCTCTGGCGCCAGCACCAGGTGTCACCCTCACTCATCAGCTCCTTGTCTCACCAGGACACCAGCTTCATCTCCGTCTTCACCATGTGGCAGCCCTTGCTTCACCCACAAATCCCTGCTTGCAGGTAAATCTTTTGACTCATCCTTTCATTATAATCAGAATGGAATAATAAATCCTGCAAATTTCATCAAGTGTACTGTGTGACTTTTATGTTCCTCAATCAGTCTGTAATTGAAGTTGGTTAAAAGATTGAATGCATGAAGTCCTTTGAATTTGATTTGTACTATTGTTTTAAATGTTCTGTTTTGAATTGGTGATGAATATGTTTGCCTAACTAAGATGTTGATGACAGGACTATGTTGAGGTGGAGGACTGGTATGCTGGAAGGAGTGGCACTGTGTGGAAGATCTGCAAAGTAGACCATTCATCACACAGTGAAATATCTATCAGGTCTACTTTCAACACTCTTTTCATTAGAGAGGTGCACCTTGATCCAGAAGCCTCTGATGTTGATTCACTCTCATCCACTAAGTCAGCCACTTCCATCAAGCCTACATCATCTCCTAATCCTTTACCCACCTCTCCCATGTTTCCACCACTCTTTTTGGGTAATTTATCCTCAGCTTCACATCGGATTTTCTCTTACTCCGTACTTAATTCCATAGAGTCCCTGTCTTCATCAGACTCATCCCCTGAAACTCCAAGACCGACCCAGAGACATGAAGCATCATCAGTGTCACCCTCTGTGACAAGCAGCTATCATCCAAAAACAACTGAGCATACGACAATATCCCACAATGCTGTTCTTTATACTGTAAACCCAAACAATGAGGCCTTATCCCCGTCATCAGCATTTCCATCTTTTTCACCACCCACTCCATCACTACCACCATTTTCATCGCCAACATTACCATCACCATCATACTCGTCGTTGTCATTCACCACCTCAGCATCCAGGACCAAATGGGTATCGTCTGTTGCCTTCTTTAGTGCCACTTATGAAGTTCACACAGGTTTGTAACAAAGATTTTGGGAGTCATAAATTGTCTCTTTTGAATATATAGTTGAGAAATGATTTATAGAGAAAAGTGTAAATTAGAAATGTCTGCATTTAGAACAATGAGGGGATGATGTTAGCTTCGACATAATAGAGATATGGATCAGTGACCCTTAGATCTCTTAAGGCTTTGGTTAGAAATAATGAAAATAACTTCTCAAGGTTCAGGGCATTTGATTCACTAATAAACATTACAGTTGACAAAGTGGGGGAGAAAGTTTTTTGATTGGTAATGCCATATGCTGGCTACACAGACTCCCCTTGCATCCCATTATTGTATTCCTCTTAATAGACCCTGGTTGGCTGAACCGCTCCATGGGTGTAGGCGTCGGGAGCGTGGGTGTAAGGGTGTCAGGTGTGGCTTCCTGTGATCCTTCTCCTTGCCTCAACAAGGGACGCTGCATCACTGAGGGAACCAATCATTCCTGCCTCTGTACCAGTGGCTATACCGGTGCCTTTTGTCAGGTTAGTCTTTTAAATCTGGTACATTTCCCTGTCCAGAGGAGTAGTGTGTACATCATTTCCTTGCACATTTCTAGAGACTCCTCCATGTCTTCATATCACTTGACTGTATAGTTACTTGCTCACCTCTATCCTTCTAGCTTGTCCTCATCAACCTGCCCTTCTTTTCATGTTTGTATATAATGCTGAGTCACCCTTCCTGAATCTGTGTTTTCTTGTATGTGTAAGGTATCTTATTGCTTTATTTTTTTTTATTTTTTTTTTCTTTTACCTCCTTTTTGACACATGCATCCCATTCCTCTGTCCAGTTTTCTCACTTCTTATCTAAGGTTCATGAAATTAATGTGCATAACTTATAATGTTGAGGCTGCAAACTTACATTTGTCTTGCACATCAGGTTAGGCTTCACTGTACCTTCCAACAAACTCTTGTCTTTAACTACTGTGACCTTACTGTAGCTACCAGTATCTTTTCTTTTTATTACCCTCTGAGGTCCCTTAGCAACCACATCAGGTCTGTTATATCATACTACTACAAAAGTGTATGCAGGCTATTAAGTTGTTTGCACTGTATTCTTTCTCCCCTATCCCCAGGGATATTGTATATATATATATATATATATATATATATATACAATATATATATTATCCCTGGGGATAGGGGAGAAA
>JAYMFT010230774.1:0-11198 GCA_038088735.1 Panulirus argus
ATATATATATATATATATATATATATATATATATATATATATATATATATATATATATATATATATATGCTTTTATTCTGTAACGGATGTCTCTCTCTTACTCTCTACACAAGTATCGCTGTTACCGCATAAAACAATATCATTTTATGGTAGACTGTGGTGAGGCAAGAAATGTGTCTCTCTCGCCGTCACCTTTAATGTTATATTAAACCTGGTCACACCACGGGCAAAAGAGTCCAAAGTCATGGCAAAAGTGTTGGGATGATCACCCTTACATCATGTTTTACTTCACCCTACCTGTCTCTTGCTTTAGTCCACGTGAAGTTGCTGGAACTTGGATGTAATTTTCTGTAAATCTGTCTACTGTTTATATGACAGTCTTTTGTGAAAGAATAATTATATTTCTCTTTGTAAGCAATTTAATCTCTGTAGTTGTGCACCCAACAAAAAACTATCCTTAAATCATTGTGTTAGGTAGCATGACACAGAGGGCGAAGGATTTTGACAAATGTCCTAGGGTCTTGCCTCACATTGGTAGCTTAGATTTCCTTATATATTTTTCTCAGTGTGCGTGAAAAGAGTATGCAGTGTAAAGAGAACATAGTTTCAACAGTTATAATTCATATCATTTCTTTTTCAAGATTAATTACTCTACAGAGCAATTTCCACAACTATAAAGAAATTTTTCATGCCGAGGGTATAGGTGCATGTTGCAAGTCGTGAGAAGCCATGATCTTGGACATTCCAAATGCAGACTCTGTTCTGCACCTAATTGAACATACACTAAAGCACTCTAAGAAACTGGATGTCCTGTTTAGATGTCGTAACTTTTTCTCTTCTGAACAGTTGTTCCGTTTATACAAGGGACTGATTCGTCCTTGTATGGAGTACTGCTCTCACATTTGGGGTGGTTCTAGCTCTATTTCCTTACTTGACAGTGTTGAGTCGAAAGCAATCCAACTTATAAACTGTCCCAGGCTAACTTCCAAACTTGACCCCCTTGCCCTACACAGCAATGATGGTTCACTTTCCCTCTTCTTTAGGTATTACTTTGGCTTTTGTTCCTGAGAGCTGGCCGCTTGTGTGCCCCCACCACTAGCTAGACCACGCAATACTCAGCAAGCTGTTGCATCACATGATTATTGTGGCCATCGCCAACTCAAGAGTGTGCTGTTTTGATAACTGCTTCTTTCCCTACATGTCGAATCTTTAGAGCTCTCTACCTTCTCATGTCTTTCCCAATAACTATGACCTGGCTAATTTCAAAAGACAGGTCTTTCATTTTCTCAAAAATTTGTAAATACTTTCCCTATTTCTTTTTTCCCATTTCTTAATTCTCTCTATATTTCATTTAGGGCCCAGCCTTGATGTGGACTTTTGTCTGTGACTGGAGCCTTCAACATGGGAAAAAAAAAAGTTAATAGTGTTGCCACCAAACTCATACTATCATATTTCTCTATCTCACAGACTGCTTCAATGATTATAATTTTACTTTTATTCTTTTTTAATCATAATAATATGTACATGTAATCTAAAAGTAATATCTAAAAGGATGCCATATACAGTGCCCACCAATGAAGTAGGCATGAGGGGGCTGCAGCACAACCATCAAGGATAAACATAAAATAAATCTATGAAAACTGTATATTCACCACCAACTAGTACTTTATTGGTTTCCTTTTCCTCTTTTTTAGACTCCTTGAAATGACCAGGAACTGAATCACTAAGGTTCTGAAGCCATTTAAGGTCCATCTTTGCCCAAATTTCACAAATGGTTGCCTCCAGCTTAGGTAGCAACAAAGAATCCCTGTTATGTAATTTCATTTTCATAAGTGCCCACAAATTTTCAATTGGATTCAAGTCCAGTAACTTCCTGGGCCAATCACTGAAAAACTCCAAGGCACAGTCTTTAAGCCAATCAGTGACAAGTTTGGCGGTATGGCAGGGAGCCCCATCCTGCAAGAGCACTTCAACCTTGCACTTTTTGATAAAAACTGGAACATGGTCACACATTAGCTTATGGTAACTATGTCCGCTCATAGATTAATTCTTTGGTAACATTAAAAGGTCCCCAACACCACAATAACTGAAACAGTCCTACACCATAAGTAAAGCAGGGAACTTTACAATGCATGGGGTCAAATAGATCACAGCTTGGTCAATTGTACACATGCCCACCATGGCCACTTATCACAGAAAAGGTAGACTCACCACCCTACAAGAAACTTCTGAACTCAGCCGTGTCCCACATTACATATTTCTTGTAAAAATCGACTCTTTTCTTCAGGTGCCTATGGGTTACGAGTGGTTTGGGATACAGCCTGCAGCTCCAGTACTTTAGGTTCTTATGTAAGCGACAATGCACTGTCCTTTCCGAAACATCACTGGGCAGTCTAGGGATTTTTTCTTTTAATTCTTCTGTAATCAAGCATGGATCTACATCCACTTGACATTTAAAAACATTCAGAGTACATAAAGAGATTTTTATGGCCTTCCTAGGGTGTTTTACACTGGTCAGTGTTCATTATAATTAAATCTTTTCAACTATTGTTGTTCTGATCTCAAGCTCACACCAGTAAAGTGCAACTGTAGAAGCTATTTTGTTACATGTGAATATTTCCAACCATAGGAGGTGGTAGTGGTATGAAAAGAGAAAAAACAATGATGAAAATCTAGGGCATAAGTGGGAAGAGCAACATGGCATTCCAATCACCTACAACAGCTAAACTGCTGCTGAGGCAGGCTCATGTGGTATGGGGTATGTCTTGTAGTTGCAACTGCTCGCTAAAGGGTTCCAATTTCACTGGTGAACACCATGACTATTTTTGGAGGGATAAAGTGATTTGTATCAATACAATTGCTGTGGGCCCACTCATGCCTACTTCACTGGCAGGCACTGCATAAATAAGCAGTAGCAAAGAAATTTGGGCTATGGCATCAACAGCAACATAAACTGTGCAATTCCTCTCTCATGTCTGAAGGATAACTGAGCAAGATATGTCCCGTGAAGGCATTTAGCACCCATATGCCCTACCTCCCATACCCCAACCCAGAATGTAGGCTTGGAATAGTGGCAGAAATCTCTGTTCATAGGCACATAAGTGGGTTACCCAGGCACTATATACATACATGTGGAGTAGCTAAAGGGTTAAGAAGCTGCAGAGTATTCACTATCAGCGAACATTGCCAAAAATTGATATTTCAGATAAAACAAGAGAAACAGAGATTGATGAATCTACACTGCAGGCTTATGGAGATGTGTGGATTGCACCAAAACTAAGAACAATAGTGAAGCACGAGTTTGATCAACATCAACAGCTGAATTTTGTAATGAATGAAGACCATATCCTAAAGCCAAAGATGAAAAGATGAAGTAAGAAGAAATACTCATTAAAACACTACTACAAGCCATAAACATGCTAAATGCAGTTTCTGTGGTAAAAGAATCAAAGTAAACTGCTCTACATAGTAAAGACTTATGGGAAAACTCAGTAATGATTACAATTAATTTAAGTAGCCAAACTAAGAAATCTGCAGACAAGGAGGAATTCAGTGGAGTATTCATCATAGCTGACAGACTGAAACAAGAAAGAGAAGTAAAACATACATTTGGAAAGGAAAAACAAGAGACTTTAAAGGGAATATTAAGCAAAGGGAATGTCATACTAAAAATAATGTATACAAATGCAGATGGACAAGTAGTACACGGAATAGCGTTGATGTTCAAGGACTGAATTAGAGAAACAAAACTAACTATAGAGATAAGATCTGACCTAATCTGTTCAGTGGTATTCGCAAGTTTTTGGAAGGAGAAAGAATACAAAGGAGGACAACATAAATGCAAGAGACAGTCTTAAGTTTCAGAAAATAAAAGACAATGATCCATTCAAACAAAACATAATGGGAAGGGCAAATGTAGGAAAGAACTGCATTGTAGTGTTGATGATTGATAATCCTTCAGGAAATTCTAATGAAATAGATTAGATATACAACAATAAAAGTGAAGAAAGAACTAAAATGGTACATAAAGCAGTAAAATGCACTCCTAAGATATGGTAGAGTTATAATAATGGGGAATTGTAATCATAAAGAGATATGCTTTGAAAATTTGGATTCTTGAGAAGAAACAAATTCTTAGATCATTTACAGGAAAATCTGTATCAGTTTGTCACTGAGCACACAAGAATATGAAGGAATGATACACCAATATTAATGTATCTTACCTTCACACATATTAGCATGGAAACTGTGAATACTATATATGAAATACCAATTGGAAAAGTAATCATATGATATTCTTGTTTGATTATGTGGTAAATGAGGGCATAAAACTGAAAAGATAAAACCACACTTGAAAAGGAGATATAACCATGGAAACCATACAGAACTAAACAATTTCTATAAAAACATAAAATGGAAATAGAGTTCATTGCCATGATATAGGATACATTGGCGGTATATTCTATGAAATTTATAGTGAAGAAACAGGAACAATGGCACCTTTAGGTTCAAATACAGAAGGAAAGATACAGAGAAGTGTGGTTTAATCAAAGATGTCAAAAGTGAAATAGTTATGTGGGAAAGATATAGGCAGTACTACAGCCAACCAGCAACTGAAAGGTTTAACAGAGCAAAGAATGAGTACAATGGATCAGAAAAGAGAAAGAAAGAACTTTGAAAAAGAATATTGTGAACAAAGAAGGAGATAATCCAAAACTTCCTCATAAATTCATCAGGAATTAATTGTCAGTTGAAAGGCAGCTAATCATGATAGAGGATTCAGAGGAAAAAGTCGTAGAGAATGATGAACAGGTAAGCAAGGACCTGAATCACAGGTTCAACGGTGTTTTCAGTGTGGGTGACACTAATGCCCTAACTCTAGTGAGATGAAATGGATAGATGGTCTTGGAAGGCAAAGAAATATCCAAGAAGTTAACAGACACCTACAGGGTCCTTAACCATTTAAGGCTCATGTCCCTGATGAAATTTCTCCTCATGTGCTAAAGAAGTGGGCAGATACACTTGACAGGTTAACTAAATTGTTGTTCAAGATGTTGCTGGAGGAAGGTAAAGTGCCAAAGAAGTGGAAAAGAGCAAATGTCACTGCTTTCTTTAAGAAAGAAAAGTGGGAAGTTGAGCTTCGCAACAGGCCAGTTTCTAGGATGAGTGTGTTCAGTAAAATACAGGAAAAAGATATCAGAAAGCAAACAGATGACCACTTTCAGAGGAGACACTGCATAAGGGGCAGATAATAAGAATTCAGGAAAAAGGTCATGTGTTACAAAACTCTCAGAATTCTATGAGAATGTACTTCAATTTAGACAAAAGAGAAAGTTAGGTGGATTGTGTGTATCTGCATTCACAGAGCGCATTTGACACTATTATACAGGAGGTCAGAAGAGAAGCTGGATCTTCAGGCAGGAATAATAGGGACAAACCTTCGATGGATATAAAATTACCTTAGTGGAAGGGAACAAACGATGAATGTCAGAGGAGTCTTCTCGAAATGGGTTGGGGTAACCAGTGGTGTGCTGAAGAGTTCAGTCCTGGGATCATTGCTCTTCTTTATCTGGGTTAATGACTTGCCACAGGGCCTGAAGTCATATGTGAATGTGTCCGGAGATAATGCCAAGGTCAGGAGGGAAGCACTGGAAGTCCCCAACTTATGAATGTCTGGCCAATGAACTTACAAACGAGCTCAAAAAGTACTGTTTCAGTTCTAGTTCAACATTCAAATAATCATTCATACTTATGAACCATGGAACTACTTACATGTGCATCTTTTAATTAAATCTTGCTTAAAATGATCTTTTCTTGACTATCTTTTTCTTGACTACATTTCTTTTCAAAATACAATATTTCTTTTAGATTTTTACAAGCATGTATAGATGATAGTCTAATTCTATGTGAGCTATCATTATTTCTTTATGCTTTTCAACTTCCAAACAATTCAAATAATGAACAGGGTCCAGGAATCTAACCCATTCACAGGTAGGGGACTCCCAGTAAAGAATGACCAGAAATGCATCAACTTAAAAGGTAACTAAACAAACTCCTAAGCCGGTCTCATACTTAGGTGATGACATTCAACCCGAGTAAACGCAAAGTAACAAAGATAAGACACAGAAAAAGGAGGCATCAATACAAATAACATCTTACCCAAAATAAGTTGCATGAATCTTTGTGTGTGAGTCAATATTTCATATGACCTGTTACCAAAGCCCCATCTAAAGAGAAATGTGAAGAGACAAACAATCTGCTGGCAAATACCAGAACCATATATTCACACATACAGAATAAAAATTAATATCTGGCAAACTGTTCACGTCGTATATTAAGCCAAAACGAGAATATGCATCTCAAGTTTGGTCACTGCAACTAAAGAGCCACAAAAACTATCAGAGAAGATCCAGAGAAGACAACAAAAATGCTACCAGAATAAAGAGAACTGAGTTACAGTGAGATATTAGTAGCCATAAATTTGTCCATCATGGAAAAGAGACAAGTAGAGGGTGACTTGACCATCTTTCAATTTTTAATCCAGTCTCATGATGTCAACAGGGAACAGTTTTCTGAAAGATGCAAAGACAAACAACAAGATGTTTTAACACAGAATAAAGCAAGGAACCTGTTAGAAAATACAAATGGTAATTCTAAGGTATAAAAACAGTAGACAAATGGAATAAACTTAGGAATGAAATTGTAATTTCTGAAAGTACACAAAATTCTAAAAAGTTGTAAGTTAGCAGGAAAAGTCAAGAGCTGTCACCACATGTACGTAGAACTCCATCCCTGTAATAGCTACACACCTTCTTCTTGCAGTAAGCAATGACAGAGGCTCAGGAACATCTACACTCCATCCTCCCCTAAAATGCCTTAAATTCCTGTAACACACCCCATCCTCTCATGCAACACACATCATCCTCCTGCAACATCACCATGTCCCTGTAACACAACCCATCCTCTTGTAATATATCCACCCTCCTGTAACACACCCAATCCTCTTATGACATAACCACACCCTAATCCCCTTCTACCAAACCTCCTGTAGCACATGCACACTCTTGTAACATAACTACCATCCTGTAACATATGCTAACCTCCTGTAGCATACACACCTTCTCTTAACACACCCCAGGTTCTTGTAATACAACTCACACTCCTGTATCACACCCAACTCCTGTAACATACCCACCCTTTGGTAACTCGCACTAACTTCCTGTAAAATATCTACCATCCAGTGACACATCCACCTTTCAGTGGAATATCTACCTTTGGTAACACACTCCACTGCCCTGTAACATACTGATCCTCCCATAATACATCCACTCTCTTGTAACACATGCCACTCCAGTAACACATTACGTAGCAGGAAATAAGCTTGAAATTCTGTGGGTGAGATGGACTTTGGAGACATGGTCCCTAACCTGTTGCTAGTCTCATATCAGGAGAATAGTTAGGAGAGACCAACTGTCTGCTCCCAAATAGAAAAACAGCTTTCAAATATATGCATAAAAAAATATTTAGCAAGCTATCCATATCATACATAAGGCTAAAACTACAGTATGCTTCTCAAGTCTGGTCACCACACCTAATGAAGCACAAAGAGCTTTGAGAAGGTCCAGAGGAGAGCAACAAAGACTGTACTAGAAATGAGAGAGCTAAGCTACAGGAAAAGGATGGAGGCTTTAAATTTATGTGCCTTGGAAGAGAGATGACTGAGTGGTAGCCTGATCACAACCTTTAAGTTCATAAACGAGATCAATGAAGTGGACAGTGGATAGTTCTTTGTGATGTAGGGATAGAGCAACTAGGACACACCAAGAAATTAAATATGAAACTTGTAAATAGGGATGTAAAGAGGTATTTTATAGTAGAATAGTGGATAAATGGAACAGACTGACTGACAACATGGTTAATGTAGACAGCATACAAAAATTCTAGAGGTTGTATGATAACAGACAGCATTCTAGAGATGGGGACCCACAAAGGTAAAACTCCCTCCCCATACAATACAAATAGGTAATTACATCCCGCCCTCCTGTAACACATACCAACTCCTCCTATAACACACCCACATTCAACCCTCCCATTGGTAGCTATGTCTGAACTATGTGCGAAATTTTTTCCCATTTAGTTTTAACGGATGAATCTTTGTATCGTGCGCACAGTTGTTGTTTCTTCTAGAAGCTACCATACCAACACAGGAATTAACCCAACCAAACAGTCAGCATTTTCTTGCACTGATCACTGGCCATTTTAACCAGAAACTTCAATTAGAGCTGATAACAATGTTGGTCCCCACCAACCTTTATGGTCAATGTTAATACTACTTATAAAAATACATATACCTATTCTTGGATAATAAACCTTGGGGACCATTATGGCTTAGGTTTCTACCCTCAACATCCTTTGTAACCCTCAGATCTACAAGGCATTGGAAAATCCCCTTGCTTATGGAACTAACTACACACTGTAAAAGATCTTGTTACACAGTCCTACAAGGCATAAACTTCTGTAACATACCGCACTCTCCTGTAACCTAACAAACCTTGTATAAAATATCCAACTTCCCTGTAACACATCCAACCCTCCTGTAACACATCTACTTCCGTGTAAGATATCTATCCTCTGTGAGAATATCCCACTTCCCTATAACATAACTCAATTCCCCGTAACACATCCACCCTCCTGTAACATGACCCACTTCTCAGTAACATACCTTACTCCCCTGTAAAACACCCATCCTCATGCACCCCACTTCCCTGTAACACATCCAATCTCCTGTGACATGCTCCATATCTATGTAACACACCCACCATCCTGTAACACATCCATTTCTCCTGTAACTCATCTACCCTTCTATAACACACCCTCTCTCCTGTAACACATCTACCTCCTGTAGCACACTCCACTCATGTAACACATCCACCCTCCTGCACCATATTCCTCCTGTTACATACCTTCAACACAGCCCAACCTTTCACAAAAAAAATTCCTCCTGTAACACAACCCATCCTCCTGTAACAAATCCACTTTACTGTAGTACACCCAGTGGGTGTTCTACAGTAGAGCAGGTGAGTTAAATGAGGATGGAGAGTTTTACAGGAGGGGTTTATGTTTCCCATCTTTGTGTAACACTCCCCACTCTCTTGTAACACACCTCATTACCCTGTGACACACGTACTCTCCTGTAACACACCCAACCTCTTGCAACACACCACATTTTCCTGTAACACACCCCAATTTCCTGTAGCACACCCCATCATCCAATAAGACACCCATCCTTCGGTAACATAATCATTACCTTGTAACACACCCCATTGCACTGTAAAACACCCAACCATCAGTAATTAATCCATGCACTTTAATACACTGAGACCAATTTTTTTCTGATTAAACCCAATCAGGAAATTGGTTTGCCCATTATAATGACAGTTCTGTGTTGTTAAATCTGCCACACAACATAAACAGTTCCCCATTAACTTCATAAAGTTATTAAGTCACCCAAAAGTTCCCCTGTAAACTTCATAAAGTTATCAAGTTACCAAACAGTTCCCTCATTAACCTCGTAAAGTTACCAAGTATCCAACAGTTCCCCTGTTAACTTCATAAAGTTATCAAGTTACCAAAGAGTTCCCCATTAACTTCGTAAAGTTACCAAGTACCCAACAGTTCCCCTGTTAACTTCGTAAAGTTATTAAGTTACCCAACAGTTCCCCCGTTAACTTTGTAAAGTTAATACTGTTTTTGCTTCTACATTCATGGTAAATCTCCAAAAATATTGGAGAAGGTCCGGAGAAAAACCAGATGCCATGTTGTCCAACGTATCAGTGTATTTTCTAACATCTATAAAATCTCAATGCATGGAAAATAAATAGTTTTCTTTCATTCTCAGAAATACAAGATATGCCATTATATACTTTAAAAAACTAAAATTATATGCATGTAAATAATAATGTAATATATACCAATAAATATTAAAAAATCAAAGCCATATTACATGTGTGGTGCACCATAGAAAATGTTGACCAACATACTTCAAATGAATTCCAACATACTCCCCACCATAGGAGTTCATAACTCCTATCAAAAGAAAGAAATTACACAATCTATGAGCAAGGTAGAGTTGGGACTACATAACAATGAGTTTCAACACGCAACTTATTTCATACGAATGGAAAAGCTAAATCTCCAAAACAGGGCTGCAAATAAGAATTTAATCCTATTCAGTCATTTAACTAGAAACTGTTAAAATAAAACCAAACTTCTGTTTGCTTGGGATTAAACATGAGATGATGAACAATACAGTAAGAAAAGGTCATAAAAAAAATTTTTTTTCTGGAAACCTGAATATACATAGGAACATAAACACAACCTTTAAAACTAAACTATGATTCCTTAAGTTATTCAAATCACAAATCTAATTTGTTACAAGCCTTAATTAATCTACCAGAACGTGTACAACTCTCATCTGAATCCTCAAGGAAAAGTATAGACATAGATTCCTGGACTGTTTCAGCCAAAACATCTGAATCAGAACTAGAGATTTCAAGGCAGGGTAAAGTTTGTACATGTTTGTTAATTATCCCCTCTGGAAGTTTTGATATTTATACTTCTGAGGGCTCCATCTTTGCCAGAGAATATATATATTATTACACCAAGGGGCCACTGTAATCCGGCAAGATTATTTTCCTTAACTAAAACTAAATCATCTTTCTTTAGATTACAATTTGGTGTAAAACCTTCAACAACGGGTAAATTTCTTATATAATCGCTACACCATAATTTCCAAAATTCATCAAGGGTCTGATTTCTTAAGATTTCTCTATAATTTACATCCTTAGCTGAAATACAGGAAGGGTTGGTATTCACATGAGGTTGAAAGCTAGTACTTCTCCCAATGATAAAATGAGAGGGAGACAGTGGAATAGGACTATCAGGTTCATCTCCAACATATGTCAAGAGCCTAGAATATACACATGCTTCAATTTCATGTAGTATAGTTTCTAATTCACTTCTAGATAATTAATTAACACCTACAGTTTTTTTAACAGCAGACTTCAAAGACCAAATCAAGCGTTCCCACCAAGGAGATCATGGAACTATAAATTTCCAATGGGGGGGATAGATGACCATAAACTTTCTGCAATTCATTAACAGATGCCACAAAGGTCTTAGCATTATCTGAATAAAAC
>JAYMFT010230785.1:0-24962 GCA_038088735.1 Panulirus argus
TGACTGGAGCCTAAAAAAAAAAAAAAAAAAAAAAAAAAAAAAAAGTCACAGTTAACTTTATGAAAGACTAACCACAATAATTCATGCAAGTTATGATTCGTACTTTCTGTCCATGAGGCAGATGCTTTGGTCACGATTACAAAATGAATATCCCCATGTGGTATCTGGATGAAGGAATTTCTTATAACTGCACCTAGATCTTTAATGATCTCACAAAGCTGTGACATAATGCAAGGACCTCCTTCTGGGAAAATGACACCAATTTGCAAAAGAAAACAGACACTACTACTTTCTTCAGTCCCATTAAATCTAGGAAAGGAATTGACAAATTCATGTATAAAAATGAAAGTCTGTGACTTAGGATAACCTACCAACAATCTGGCTCTCACAGGAAGCAATGAATATCCAGGATCAGTTGAAAAATATGATGCAATCAGATATCAACACCCTTACAATACGACAATTAAGATTCCTCTACTTACTACTGACAGATAAAAGAAGGTAGAGGAATTCCTAATGATACTAATACACAATAAATACATTTTTTTTTAACAAAAACTGTTATTGCGGGGGTATTGGAAATTAAAACCCAAACCACAGTTTTCAGATAATCAATACATATTCTTTTAAAGACTCAGCACTGATACATCTCACAATCATGCTAAAGCTGTTAAAGCAAGCAGCACAGTACTGATACTGCCAATCTTTAATGATTAATCTTTCTGATATAAATGCATAATTTGATTATTCCAATACAGATACTAATAAATAAAGATATTTACAATTATAAGTTTGCACATATTTAATGAACTAATACATCTGGACATGCTATCACTAATTAAAAGTTAAACAGTGAGGTTTTACAGACATATAGCATGGTAATGATATAAAATATTTATCACCTACCAATTTCAACATCTTCTGCCCCAGCATGGTCTTGTCGACACTTCTTTGGATTGGGTATAGCTTCCTCAACAAACTTTCTCAAGGCTTCCCGACTTAACACATAACCAGCACCTGAAGGGAAAGAAGTTCCTCAACTAAGAATATGAAATAAACCATATCATAGCAAAACAACTGAATCATAAAGAAAAAAAAATGGATTGGACATGTATGACATGACTGACATGTAAGAACAGGCATTTGAACAATCGCGAGTAAATTATGAACGACACCTATGAATCATATACTGTTTATGAGATGACATTAAGTGTACCTAAATACATGAGGTCAAAAGAAGCATCATAGAAAGAGCCAGCTTAGAATGTTGCTGAGCATTAAAGCAACTCCAAGCACGTTTGCAGGACACCCAAAAGGCTTAACAAGGAGATGCATCTTCAGTCCCATCAGAGAACTGGCTCACTCTGTAGCTTTAGCATTTGACCACAAAGCCCGAACCATGCAATCCCTACCTCCACTCATGTACTCCTGATGGGCATGGAGTATTGGCACAAATTTATCGATGAACCTAGTAATCGGAGCCATTGGATTTAGGAATGCTAGAAAGGGAAAAGAGACACTTGTATCAACAGATGACATGTGTGGACCATTCATGCAGCATGTTTAAGTAGCCCATACTTTTGTTTATACCTAAGTCATCATAAAGACAATTAATGGATATAAATGAAGATGAAAAGATGAAAAATTATTAAGAAATTCATTATCAAAATAAGCTTTAAGAGATATGTTAACAAGATCAAAATGAATTAACATTATACATATAAGTAATGAAACATAAGAATATGAAGATAAGAAAGTAATCATGCACACATGTCAACTTTCGGTACAATGTAAATACACAGAAAAATATCAATAATTTAAGATGCTAAGAGAAATAATGATCTCTTAATATTCTCCAAGGATGTATATCAGGATGATGATGAAGACTGTAATACCATGAAATCAAAGATGTATGAAAAACATGGAGAAAGTGACACAAAATGTAACTATTGTGGCAATTTCCAATCTATCATTAACAGTTAATCCTTACGGCCAACCTAACCTGGTACAAAATTATAGGAGCCTCCCTGGATGTTGTGATAATTTGCAGGACAAAGTGACAGCAACTCCCTGAATTATGTAACACTATAAAAAGTTGATCTAACTCTATATATCATGGATTTTCTTACTAAAATGCATGTGACTCAGATAAATCTCATAAATATCAGGCACTGCACAACTAACACTTCTAAAATTGTATGCACAGACAAGGATTACTAACATTACTGTCAAATAAGCCTTTGCTGAGGAGCAGTCCTTTATCAAAAATGGCAACATTTCACTCTCATGAATTAGACACACCTCTGAGAGTGAAAAATTGTCATACTTGACTAAGGACTCCTCCTCAACAAAGGTGTTTTTAACATGACTAAAATGACAATTCTTACCCAATTCCCCAAATCTCTCTATCAGTATCATATAAGATCTTACCTAAAATCTTTTTGACTCATTCCAGTGAAAGTGAATTTTTCTTTCTATATCTATGCTCCATAAATTTTCCATCCCAACTTGGTGCTTCAACATTTGCTCTAGTATTCATTACCTTCATAATATCTTATCTCCCCTTCAAAGGCTTATCAGAAGACTATGATGCTAAAACATGCTTTGGTAACATGTTCTCCCTGGACTCAAGACATTACAGAGGTAAGAGTTTACTGTGCATATGAAACAAAATAAAAAGCACATATTTCTCAGTTACCATACCATAGCAAGACTTTATGTTCAATCTTTCCATATTGTAAGTGCAGCAATATTAACTTTTTTAAAATTTTTGCATATAGTTCTACAATAAAAAAAAAAAAAGAAAGAATAGGACAATCTTTACTACATAGAGGTACACAAAACTGTAAGCTATGAACCACATCAGAAACATGATTTGCTCTAGCCTATGATATCATTTCTGCATAATATAGAAGGCTATATTTTCCATGAAAAGGAAGTAAAAAAATGAAACCATAACAATGCCTCTAAGACAGTCTTAATTTCACTAGCCTATGTGACCCAGATATATTCACATGAAACCATTACATTATAACATAGCAAATGTAATAATGAGTAAGAATCCATTCCAGTTACACATTAACCTACATATTCCCCATTCTGTCCACTTTCCTAGCTTGATATCCACTACTGAAAAAAGAGCATCTCAGGTGTCTGCAAAGGATTAAACATCTTAATGTAACATACTAAAATTTAACTTCAGGGTGAGGCACATTCCCTCCCCCCTTCCACACAACCCTAGCAACATATCTTTTTTGTACAAATTATTTTGAGGTTGCAGAAAACTGACCATTCATGAAAGAAATTTTCAGATACCTGAGCCAACTCAATCACATACCTTAAAAACCACACTATCTTGCACTCACATTTCATAATCTTTTCCAGCACTCATTCTTACAGTATTTCACCGTCTAACTCATTTTTGTCTACTACCCTGTTAATCAAAATAGCATTAAAAATATTGCATTATAATATTAGTAACTTCCATTTCCTTCTGGCATCCTGCTCTACATTTCTGCTTGCAACTACACCTCTATGACCATAATTTCAGGGAATTTACTGGTACGTTGAAAATTCTGACATCAGAATTCTTGAAACTTCAGAAATCTGGAAATTTTTTGTCAAGATCAGCTTTCCCTCTAACTGACAAAAAAAGCAGGAATGGATGCATTACTCTCATTATTCCCACTCAGCTTACAAGTCACTGTGACTATGCATATACCTAGTATGAGAAAAATACCACAAGAAATGTATACTAACAAAGTGGTGCAACACCCTGTGCTTATTTTACTCACTGAAGAGTAAGTTCAACATTTCTTAATACACTTTCTAAAATAAACTAAGAAATCCTGAATAATTAAAAATCTGGCAATGTCTAGGTTTCAGGCATTCCAGATTTTTGATGCCGTACCCGTTCTGAGTATACCATAATAATATATGCCCTACAATTATAATAAAAAAGAAGCATGGTCAAATGTGAGCATACAAAAAAGTATATAAAGAGCAAAATGAGCTTTTCATGCTGACTGCAATACATGTACAAAGCAAGCTAAAAAAATAACAAAAGAAGATCAACCATATGAAATGTGAACTGAAGTATTTACAGAAAGTATTCCAGCTCTAAACACAGTAAATACTGTAATGTATTTAGCATTCATGACCAAAAGAGAACAATTTAAAGACATACAAAGAAAAGGGATATAAGAAAGCTTAAAAGACTGAACCAGTAGTACTAAAGTCTGAATACTTTAATTTCTATGTTACAGAACAGGAAAAATGAGGAACATACTACAGTTGAATAATTTGAATATCTTTTTAATACCTACTCATTTTAACCTGCCTTCACAAAGTAGCATCAGGAACAGATGACTGAGCCTTCAATGAAAAATCCTCACTTGGGTCCTCCTTCTATTCCTACTTTCAGAAAGAAAAAGTATAGGTGGAGAAGATTTTCAACCTCCCACTCCTGCCCCTCTTAACTGCCTTCTACAACACTCAAAAGATATGAGAGTAGTATTCTTTCTCCCCTTTCCCCATAATTACAAAAAATATAAATGATGGATCAGAAGATGAAAGAGAAGAATTGAAGGGAACAATGAAATTATGTGGACCTTCAACCTGGTACAAGTAACCTATAAGCTAACATAGGACAATAATAAGTCAGTCTCCACAAACAGAAAATACAAGGATTTCTTTTTAAATATTACTTTCATGTGTCAGGTTTTATTTGTGGACCAAATACTGTACTCACTTGGTGGGGATATCTTGTGTTTGGCAGCATGGTACAGTCTTCAAAGTCAGCAGAACATGATACCCCCCACCATAAATGAGTCATACGATTTGTTTCCCAAATAAAACATGATGCATGAAAGTCTTATCTTAACTACTAAACATCAGATTTTTTCTGTAAAGACTTTAAGAATTTCTCTTCACATACGAAAACACATTCTTCACACACACTGAAGTAACTCACAGAAGTGTATCTGATCATTATAACATTAAGAAAGTAACTATAAGTTATAGTATGAAAATGAAAGGAGTAAAATCCTGTACAGCAGATGATACTTCTAAAGTAAATGGTTTGAACTTTCATTTTACCAAGATAAACGGGAATGAGACTGATTAATCAATAGCAAATTGAAACTCAAGTGACGTTTTAGATACAAAGCATATAATAAAATTTTCATCAACGTAAATCTGCAATGTATCTAATACACAGAAAACTTGAAGGAAAACAAATGATAGAGATCAACCATAATAATGTGGTATGATTGATGTCAGGGCTCCAGTTTGAAATGCATTAAGTTTTATGACTTAAAAACCATCCTTAACTCAGGTAGAAGAATCTATGAAATGAAAATAAATGTAGAAAGGGTGGATAAGCTTTAAATTCCTGAACCAATAGCAATATGGTCTGAAGACTTTAATTTCCCCTGGAAGAATGGAAGCAATGATGAACAAAGTATGGCTGCAGATCAAAATATATTGCCTATTTCACAACAGAAATCCATCATCACTCTCTTCACCCCTGACACACATGAATACAACCTGCAACATCCCATCCCATTACCCTAAATGGTCAACCAATCCCACTCAACAGAAACTCCAACCATTCTAGGTATCGCAAACTAAGCACAAGACATTCATTCCTCACACCACAGACACCAACATAAAGGCCATACTCAATACTGACCAGCACAAGCTTTGGTTAAGACAAAGAATCCTTGGTATCTTCAGCAAATAATTCTCATCTGCTCAACTATAAACTATGCCTCACCTGCCAGCCGGGTCATCCACCCTGTCAAAAGCAAATCTAACATACATACAAATAAGACAAAACAGAGTGCTCTGAGTAATCATTGGCTGCCTAACAACCAAAAACATTCAACAACTGCATAACAAAATAAAAATACTTCCAATACAATCTCACTTCAATATGCTCAACACTCAGTTCTCTGTAATGACAAAAAACACCTTCAAACCATCAACCCCAAATTAAAAATGAATTACCCCTGCCTCAAACTTAACACTCCCCAAACAAATATGCTCACCAAATACCTAAGAAGTACTGATCAACAGCTCTCTAAACCAATTCTTCAACTGTACTCCATCCAACATATACCTATCTAAGACAACACTTCCCAAGTGTGTGCAAGTTATCTTATTTTTTTGTCTATGTTCCGGACACCAACCATCTCTCCAACATTACAACCATTACAACCAATGATCCAACATCTCACAAGAATCTTCAAGCCCATAAGGACACTTCTCACCTGAAGTCACTGAAAACTTACCCCTCAGTTGTCCTGTGCTCACTTTACAGAGACATAAGCACATCACCACATTTCTTAACCTGTGGTCCTGCCCAGTGGACATGGCTAGCTTCTTGAGTATTACTCACAGAAGGGGAATATGGGGTAAGAATGTAAGTACATATATATACATAAGCATACGTATATTTTTTCTGAGGATCATACTGGCACAGTTATGTCAAATGTGTCCATCTGAATCTAAAGAAGGAAGCAGTTTGGCAGCTCATATGCACATAATAACAAAAGGTACTGAACTAAAAAGTTATCTTAAGCTATTTGTTGCAATTCAAAGGAAAAATAATGGTGTAATCAACAAAGAAAAGTAAAAACTCTATCTCACTATACCTCCACTCATATATCCTTGCTTGACATATTTCTTGAAGCGACATCCAAACCATATTGGTTGGTTGGCATCATAGGGACTCAGCATATAGCGGAGATTTTCCACAATAACATATCTAAAAAAAAGCATAAAAATTATTCAACACATGCTAGAAGGGTAATTTCACCAAATCATGGCATTTACTGAAACATCAATTTATATGAGCTAATATCAAAGACCCTCTTCAAACTTTCTGTACTTATAGTTCGGAGGAAATTATGAAGTTACTCACACACCCATTGGATGATTCAAATTATATTCTAAATCTTATATATATTCTGACAGAAAGATATAAGAAGGCTAAAGACTAAATTAAAAAAATACTAACGTGTCATCATCAGCTTTCAAGAACCAGTCAGCATCATTATAGTGGTTATTATACACATAAATGAAGGCGGCCTTTGTTTTTTCCCAAAGATGGTCACGACCTTCATTAACTTCAACTGCCACAGCTCCAAGAGTCTTGTCTGTTTTTTGTAAAATTATGATACATTAGCATCTACAATATGACACCTTATAATCATCTTTAGATAAGGAAAAATGTTAGGTTCGTATGGGAAAAGGCATGGATAAAATGGCTCCTTAGAATGGAATGGAACAAAGGGTGTGATGCCTGGCCTGCAGAAAGATAAAGACAGTTATGCAAGAAAATGTGTAGCACTGTTAATCTGTGAACTGAAATTCTCTTTGGAAATGGCGATGAATATCAACTAAAGCTTTAACCTTTCCCACCTTTGTTTAAATATCCAGATGACATATTTACCATAAGATCACAAAAGTTTCTTTTATCTCTAGAAAGGTGAGGAAAAACTTTATTCTCCTCAGCACCCCTAAAACTACCAGTATAAATACCTGCAAGTCATACATACATGATGACCCCTATGGACAATACACAGATGGTTAGATGACCAAGGTCATTAGGAGAAATGCTAATGATATATAAGTTTGTGAGGAAAATGAAAGAGAATAACATGATTAATACAGAAATAAGAGAACTGGAGACTGGTTTTTGTAGGATTATGTAAGAGATAGGAAGGCCTGCATGGGGGTTACTGTTTCTGTATGAAATTAAGTAACAAATGCACCTAATTATCTCTTAATGTAATCCCAAGGTAATGCATGACTTTGGTAACAGATGACAGGTAAAGACCTAGAATATTTTCATAGAAAAACACCTTCAATATCCTCCCCATTAAGGCCAGTCTGCTCCTATACTCACACATATATTCATGCTATATACCACTAACACTGTGTCTATGCATAAGAGTACAGTGGGAAGACAAGCTCAAAGGAAAGAGATTAATTTCATTGTGTTTTCCTTTCTTATCATAAGCTGTCAAACATTTCATTTGCAACCCCTTCGCCCATCCACTTAGCAACAGATCAAGCCAATGCAAAGGTAAAAATATAGAATTCTGTGCATTTTCTGTTGCTTTTGAACAATAATACATCATTTCATGCCAAAAAAAAAAACATTGGTTTTATTTGTTGGTACTTTGTGATACAGTTTTCAGACCACTTTAGAGGGTATATGAAGGAAGAATGATTGGAAATGATGTTGTAAGAAAACGAATTAGAGCTAGTGATATAGCAGATGAGGATGGAAAAAGAATGACTTGGGAATGGATGCAAAAGATGCATTTTGAGTACAAAGGTGGTGTGAATGACAGTATTGGTCTCACATGACATCTCACTTCACCATGCAAAGTGAAAAAGTAAGAAGCATATTTACAAGTGTGAAAGTTAATGTTTCACTGTAACACACAAAGTATGGGTTGAAGATGAGTAGGAGTGATCAGAAAGGCTCTATGTAACTGGTACATACCCATGGGACTGAGAATGGATAGAGTGATACACTGACAGGTAGACAGATAGATAGATAGATAGACAAACTATGACTTAACAGTATTAGGCATAGAAATACCATTTTCTGAAATATTAAGAAACTTACTGAGCTACTCTGATACAGATAGTTATCTTAAGAGGTAAACTGATTTTTGAAGACAGTAGAGTGGCTGACTTCAAGAACAACTTAAAGAAAAGCACAAAGGTAAAAATAAAGAAATAAAGAATTAACCCTTTAGACCTTCTCAACTACTGGTTCCTCTCCTTTCATTAAATCACCAATAATTCCCACAATGTGAAGAGTGAGGAATGTTTTGAGATGATAACAATACGAATACCTGATGTGACTATAGGTCATATGATTTCTTCAAAGACCATTGTGTTCTATAAGAAGGATGGATGTACAAAATTCTGATAAAAAGGAAAATATTGGGTCATCTTTATTCTATAAAAGGAAGTAATTACTCACTCACATGATGTGTGGATTTGAGGTGCAAAGCCTATTTATGGACAAAAATACTAAAAGTTTGCCACAGTTCCTATTTATTCTACATACCTCTCCATACCTTTATTAACAATAACAGCCCTATAATTCATTCCAACCTTACATCATTATATACCATTTCAACCTTACAATAGTAATATGAAGTTGCAAGGAAACAATTCTCCATAAACTAGTATTTAATATAGCACTTGATATTTTGAAGTAGTTAATGCATTTGACATGTCTCCAATTTGTAAATCCAATCCCCTCAGCTTTTCCGTATTGCCTGTAAACTTATTTCATTTTGTTTACAAATATTCCCCTACTATAAATGAGGAAAAACCACTCTCCTTCCTACCCTATCAAGAGTGGAGGTCCTTCAGGTTCTGCTCAGTCTTTTCCCATCTTCTTTTACTTTATCAATTATCCCCTCTCACCCAATAATGTTAGTCACGTATACACTGATTATTTATATCTGTACTCCTTTGCCTCTTTTAAACATTAACCCTACTTGCTTCCACATTGTATTTTTTGCCTTTCTTCAATCTTGACAAATTCAATGCTTCCATACCAAATTTCTTTCTCATTCTCTTACTAAAACCTTTCTACACTTTGTAATATCTTTTAAACATTCATTTGTTCCATCCAATAACTCTCATAATCATGCTTTATTCATTTACCTTCTAACTTTTTCGCTACCTTCGTATCTCAGAGACAGCTGCCTACCTTAAAAAGAAGTAAAGGGGACTCTATTCAAGTCATGGACATATATTTTTCATTGTGAATATATCTATTCTCAAAGCAGCTACATAAGCTCTTCAAGTGGATGACCAATTTCTGTACAGAGTATAGCTTACACATCTTGAAGAGATCCTCCTACACCTTCCTTCTTAACCAGTTCAGTCAAATTCAATCTACCTTTTAAACTTATTAACTCTTATTTTCAATACTGAATTCCTTACTCTAATACAAAGTTGCTTTTCTCTCTTTTACCAATATTACTTTGCTTTCTGCTCATAGGAGCTCACTACTAGCATGCCTCCCCCTCTGGCTGTCATGAATCACCTAACAGTTCACCATGTCCTAGAGATATTGTACACTGGGTTCAAAAGCTATTTCATTCAATATCTGATTTTTTCCCTTTATCTAGATACTAAAATGGTGCATGTGAGGGAGGCAGGTAAATCTCGACAGGGAGAAGTGGAAACTCCTTTCCCATGGCCATCCCTTGATGGGAGTTCCCGGAAGTAACAGGCATGAGATATAGATAGATAAATAGGAACCCTTTACCCCCTTACATATTTCCCTGGTCCTCTAGTCTGTCTTTTTGTAACAGAGAAGTCTATCATTCTATCATCATCTGAATGATTAACACTTTTCACATTTTCCCATACTGCATAACTCCGACATAGACTGCTGTATGCTTTTCTGTAATAAATAGAATTCTTTACACCAAACTATTTTCAGATGACTGGGCATTTTCTGATTGGAAAGTATCCCTCCTCAGGACAAGAAACTAATACCTTTGGATAAATTTTGTTTCTAAATCCATTTCAGTCGTGGCAGGGTTTCCATTAGCTGAGCGTTTAACGAGGTTCAATTATATTAAAAAATCATGAAATGAAAAACAATGATAATGCTGCAATAAGAAAAGAAAGACAAGCCAATAAGTATTACATACCTTCTTCACTACTGATAAAAACTAGCTTGTTGCAACGTCGTGCCCATGTAGCTTTCACGTGCCGTGCTTTTTTTTCATGATTTTTGGGGTTGGTCATCACCCAGCACAGCACACGGACCTTTTCCTTAAGAAGTTCTGCCTCCACACCCTCTCCTAAAAAAAATGCAAATGAAATTGTAAAGTACATGTTGAGTACCCCGTATCCGAAATGCCTAGGACCAGAAGTGTTTCGGATTTTGGATTTTTTTTTGGATTTTGGAATATTTGGATATATATAATGAGATAACAGGATGGTATGGAAACAAACAGGTTAGAGCTGAGATATAACTCAACATTTCGACCATTCAATGGTCTTCCTCAGGAGATACAGATACCAGCATTCGGTGAGACTGTGTTCCCCAGCAAGTGATGGTCACCCAGTCGGATGCCTCAGCATGTCGCTCTCTGATTGAATTGCTTGTCCTGCTGCCTCCACTCGTTCACAGCGATCTCTGCTGCCTGACGTGACCAGCAGATAAACCCAGAGCTTGCATTAATGTTATCTTTGGTAGCAATGTAAGCGGCTTACATCGCTACCAATGACAATGTTAACACAAGGTCGGGGTTCATCTGCTGGTCATGTCAGGCAGCAGAGATCACTGTGAACAAGTGGAGGCAGCAAGACAGGTGATCCAATTAGAGAGTGACATGGCAAGGTGTCCGACCGGGTAACCATCACTTGCTGGGGAACACCGTCCCGCCGAATGCTGGAATCATTATCTACTGAGGAAGACTGTTGAACAGTCGAAATGTTGAGGTATGTCTCAGCTCTAACCCATTTGTTTCCATACCATCCTGTTTTCCACATTTGTCATGATGGGTAATAGATACATAATGATATATCTTAGGGATGGGACCCAAGTCTAAACACAAAATCCATTTATATTTCATATACACCTCGTACACAGTCTGAAGGTAATTTAGACAATATCCTTAATACTTTTGCATATGAAACAAAGTTTGTTTAATACTGAACCATCAGAAAGCTAAGGTGTCACAACCTCAGCCGCCCATGTGGACAATCTGTGGTCGTTTGGCATCACCTTCATTGCTGAGTCTGAATTCATATGCTACTGACAAGCAATCATATTCTTACACTTATTCAAACATGAGTATTTAACAGTAAAAAAACATCAAATACCATTAATACAGTGAAAAGATGATGTGTTTAGGTGTGGAGTTTACCACTTGTAACGTCATGTCACTGCTCAGAAAGTTTCCAATTTTGTATTTTGTATTTTGGATTAGGGATGCTCAACCTGTATTTGCTTATAGCTTCAGGAAATTTTCATTTCAGTTCAATAAAAAGGGAGAAACACAGATAAACAATGTTAATCAATCATCAATCTTTCTTATGGGTTTTAAGTTTTCCATAAGTTTTCACAATCAAATGATAATTGCACATAATCCTTGGAAACCTGCACTACTCTAGAACCTCAATAAGGGATGATTTTCAGAAGCAGCTTTCTTCTAAAGAGGATCAATTTGGAGATGCTTGTTTTTATGTGGGTGACTTAGCATATTTTCTAGGTGAAGAAGATCCTCCTTCCTAGACTTTCAGTAAAGATGAAGACAAGTGGAGAATTGCTTAAAAAGTTGGCTCTGAACCTAAGAAAGCATAGTTTTGAAGCTAGACTCCTCACTTGCACTCATCACCTGGTCCATCTGCACAATCAAAAATGAAAGTGAGCAACTTTTCAAATTACTTCCACATGTCACAGATCCTTGAAGGTTCAACATCAAAATGACCAAGCAATTCATGAAATGATGTGCCATTCTCTAACATCCTTAAAATTCATATTTTTTGGTGAACTATAAGTGAAATGTGTTTTCTTTACATATCACTAACAACACTATACTCATCAGGACCATTATTTGTGACCTACTTCCTCTAAATCCAAACTAACATTTTTGCAAAATGACTGTATTCCTTTTCTTCATGTCTTACTGCTTTACCTTACTCCTATCTTTCTTTTCCTCCTTCCTCACATTCATTTTCCTACTGTATTGCTATATATTTACTGCAATCCTTTCAATAAATTCCTGTCAACTTCAAAAAGACATATGGCACTTGTTTCACTCAAGAGTCTTTGACACATGAAGGAATGGAATATGGTGCACAGAATACATAATATACATACCTGCATGATGAGCTTCATGACTGGAATGCATAGCCACATTACCCAATGGTCCAGCAGCATTCTCCAGTTCATCATGGTTGTGTGCATGACTCTCTATGCTATGAGGAGGACTAAAAATGTACTTTATTAATAAAAATCAAATCTAACTGTTATATCTAAAACATATATAATATGAATCATCATTTATTTAGATGCAGATTAATGAAGACAAATCAACAAAATAGAATCGTATAAGAATTTTTAATCTCATCTACCATCTGTCTGACTAAAAGTCACATCAGGCAATCTCATTCTTAAAATTGCTATTATTAATGTTCAAAATTACCATGGATTTTAATTGCATGAAATGTGTCTGAGCAGTACAAAGATAAAAGTGAGCTCCTAAATGAATGTATTTCAATACACTGTGTAATATAAAACTGACATTGACATCTGATGCAGGAAAAAAACGACAGATATCTTGCTCAGGACAATAGGTAGGACATTTTATGTTGATTCACAATGGACAAATAATAATGATAATGACAGATATTAATATCACAAAAATAACTAGTTACATCAAAACAACTGAAATTAGTTGACTATAAAGGCTAAAAACACTTCTTTTGAGCTTAGTTGCTTTCTGCATAATATCCAACCAACACAGTTGCTCTGAAGTTTTAGCAAAGTATTTCATCCCACCAAGATTTCACAGGCAAACTTCTATAGTTTGGATGGACAAGGATCCTTTAGTCATCAAGAAGAGAGCAGGTTAGTTAGGCAAAGCTTTAAGTAAGTGATAACTCTTCTTATCTCTATGAAGGAAAGAAAATAGAGAAGCTCACATGGGAATATACAGTTCACCTGGCTGTATGGTGTAAATTATGAAAAACAAGACCTACTTTACATACATGGCAAAAACTGGCAACAGAAAAGCCTATGTATTGCGTTAAACTGCATAATTTCTTAAGTGAAGCAGAAATTTGATCCAATTCAGACTTCAAATGAAGTTCAAATTGTTTGAAATCTAAGTAAATTTTTATTTTTAGTAACAATGGCCATTGAGGATGGTGGCTGGGGTAATAGAACACAGTTCTGAAAAGGGTCCATCTAATGATTATCCCTACCATGCGTGATATTAGTTGGCCAGGTAGTTTTAAAGGACATGAATTCTATGTAATTTTTTGACTAAATATGCTTAATTCAGATAATTCAAAAAATATACATTTCACAGAAAATCCTGTTATATACATAATAAAAATCACAATTATGCAGCTACATTGGGCTGAACCATGGCAATGAGAAGTGGTTAAGACAAACCAGGTCCATGGGGCTTGGCTGTGGATTGGGGCTCTGGGTTGTGTACTATAAATGACAGCTAGAGAGTGGACATAAGCAAATGAGGCCATTTTTGTCTGTTCCTGATCATACATCACTGACATTAGATATGGTAGATAAGTATGAACAAAATATAAAATGGTAGTTTGAATAATATCATACAAGTAGTTAAATATCTGCCAAGGAATTTCTTTTCTTAAATCTGTGAAACATGGAACCCCCAATACAAAACATTTTATTTCCCCATCTTAATGCTCTCAAAGAAGCAATTTGAGAAGTGGCTGTATTTTCCAAGAACACAATTACACTGCTATGTAAAGAATCACCTTACACAAAAATTCAATTGATGCCAGATACCGGAATTTGTCAGTTTGGGGAAATATGAGCCATTCTACTATAACATTCTTTCTAAAGTTTCTTTCTAGATACTAACTACTTAACCACACCAACAACTTTCAGTTCTTCACCATGCACACCAATCTTACAATATGATTTCCTTTCCCTCTCAAATACTTGCATTCACTTTCAGCATCCTGCTCCATCAATCATAACTGAACTGGTTCACTGTTTTATCCACTCTTCCTTTGACTTAGCATACAACACAGCATCATCTGCATACAACTGAAGCAATATTCAGTCTTTTTCTCCATGGTTATGTTTCACACATAAACACTTCACCTAGTTCTCATCTCAAGTAATGCCCCATCCATAAAAACATGAATTAACCATGATGACATCACACAAGTCTGATATAATCCCACATATCTATTTCAAACTAGTCACTCAAAGAAGCACTTACTCTCACACATATACAAATTTTATTTACAGCTCTTAATGGCATTATGAGGTCTTCCATGCAAAGTACAGAGTCAAAAATTCCCAAAGGCCTTCCTGTGCATTATGTCACAGGACTATTCTAATCCAACACGCTAAAAGAAATAAAAATGAAAATTGATACCTTACATGAAACAGAACATTTGACTACTTCATTTTCTACTCAGTGTCAATGCAGCAGCTCTTTTGGAGGAAATAAAAGTCAATCTACAATCTTTCAACAACCTTCACTAAACCTGAATCAACTCTCCATATCTAAGCAGCTAATTCAATGCACCACCTTAAATATCACTATTTTCAAATTCAAAGCTGTTTCACACGTAAGATCTTCCCTTAACCCTTTGGTCAA
Organism: Panulirus argus; assembly: GCA_038088735.1. Lineage (NCBI taxonomy): Eukaryota > Metazoa > Arthropoda > Malacostraca > Decapoda > Palinuridae > Panulirus > Panulirus argus. The sequence continues at coordinate 15,384 of JAYMFT010230785.1, forward strand.
CATAAATTTCTGTATCTTTCAGTGTACATGTTATCAAATGCATCAAATTATTCTTTCTTGAAAGTTAAACTCTTCACATTACATGCCACTGGAGATGATTCATTTGTGCTTCTGTTTATATTCCTATAAAAAGCTATATTCTTCTACTATATACGTACAATTCATAACTGAGCTAACATACTCTTCAACAAATATGGGTTACCCTAGTAAAAACAAGAAAATGGAAAAAACACCATGTACAAAAGGTTTCAGAAAGGCAAAAAGCTGATGACAGCAATTTTTGCATTCTCCTATTTTCATAGGATGGTATCATGCCATATTTGAAATGCTGTCTTTGCCAGAAGCAACGGCATGACGTTACATTCACTAAAACGATCTTGCCTGGTTCTGGGATAAGAATGAATCTCAGAAACTTTGGAGGCACAGATTTACCCCTATGCCATGGCATCATTAAACACACAAGAACATTATGAAAGAAAAACTACTAAAGTATACAGCATTCAAAGAAGAAAATATATAACATGATATTCTGCTACTGAGAAATCCATCAATAAAACCCTAAAGGAAATTTGATCCAGGTAAGGTATTAGTATGTACACAGCCAACAGCACATTCCTAAGCATTGTAATAACAATGTATCAAATAAGAAGCACATATATTTTTTTTTTCCAAAGGTACTAGTCACACATAAAAGTCCTTATTAAGGCCAGGCCTTGAATAAAAGAGCTAAAGAAATGAAAAAAGGAATTTCTAAGGTGATGGAAGGCATGCTTTTAAAAAAGGGGCAGTTTGCATTTGTTTAGGAAAGACTACAAAATACAAGTTTCATACCTTTACAGAATAGGCACAGCATTTACAGTGTGAACTGCAGTTCATAGAGGAATCATTGAACTACATTCTCAAGAACAGTTCTCAAATGGCAAATACTTTAATAGATCAAAAAATAATAAAAAAAACACATTGTCTATAGGGAAGACAACCACTGCTGTATGAACAAAGTATGCAAGTTTCTGATAAACTCTGTGCAATAATGTCACCAGGGTACATGAAGCAGTCAAGCAAAAACCATGGAAAAGTCTGTGGGGCCCAACGTGGTTGGGGGCTGTGGTTCTGGTGCATTACAAATGATGACTAGAGAGTGGATGTAAACAAATGAAGCTATTTCTCTGTCTGTTCCTGGTGCTACCTTGCCAAGTGGGATATTGGTGAACAAGTATGGAGAAAAAAATATCATCACCTTTATTTCTAAATACACCCTCCCACAAGGCATCATCAGTCTTGTGGCCTCTAATGATGTACTTACCCACAGCTTATAAAAGTTTATTTATAAGAATCATACTCTTTATCTAGTTCCATTACAACTTCTGGTTTTCTTTTTTTTACAGTTTTCTCTGCATAGAACTGCCATGAGAGATTGCACATACTAAAAATGTTAAGTACCCAAAAGAAATGTATCCAATTACCAAGGTATGGAAAGATTTAATTTTACAAATGAAATCAATCACCCCTATGTTATCTACATTCTACACTATTCCATATCACTTATGGTAATAAAGAATCTGATAATTCTCAGAAGGAACACACTACACCACAGGAAATATACCTGTCTGGTTTCCATGCAAATCCAATGTATTTGTTTACTTTAAAGAAAAAACTTTAAGATTGGGTTCTGAAGTGAAGGTATATCCCAACCACCAAATCTAATGTACTAGAAATGCAAACCAGTTTTGGGAAACAAACCACAAAGCTTGTGAAGCATAATAAATCCAGCAAACATAATCATGTATATAGTACAAACAATTAAAAAACATATCCAATATTCATATTCAATTCCATGTCTAGACAAGTGCCAGAAAGCCTGTGATTTGCTTCCCTTATAAACCATCACCTGTTAGTGCCTTTTACCTAATGCCCTCTATGTAGCGAGGGTGCATAGTTACAGTGCTGTTTAAGAGATAGAAGGAGAAGAAACCGCAGAACATTCCTGTTCCCAAGGTTAGAATGAAGCTGCGGCTTATGCCCATTGTGATTCCTGTAAACAGAATGGGTGCACATTAGATGACTGCATTACTCTCAATCTTACTCACACTGAAGAATAGGATTACATACTAAAAACAGCAATTATCATTAGGAAAGCATGATAAAAGTTTCTGCCTCATGTTAAAGAATGTGATGCAGCCATAGAAGAAAAACTAATCTGTACAGTCATAAATCTGTAGAGCATTTAGGCTGAATAGCAAATACACTGAATATCTATGTCACATTAAAATGATGCACCCAGATTCTTATCAACATTATATAAAAAACCCAACATATAATTCTAATAAAATAACTATTCTTATCATTAGTATATGCAAGTTCTTTGAGGGTAATAGTTTCCTTCAGATTATAAACTAGTTTTGTAGCAACAAGGCATCCCAAACAGAGCACCTATGATAAGATTTTGTTATGAGGTATGGATAAAGCTGAGTGCTCATCATTTATCCTTCTTGTTTTACAACAATAATATCCTTTGCTGCCACATACAATGCATTGTTGTCTATCATGGGTTCATCTGGGAGCAGTTTTCATCCATAAATCCAGTTTTCTATTAAAATACTTACCGATAAGTATGTACAGTGTCCACAAAAAATCCGTTCAACCCCCATACATTTTCAAAAGTGATGTCACACTTACATCTTAGAACTTTGTCATCTCTCCTTTGGCCTTGATTACTATATGTAGATATCTGGGCATATAATTCTGGCAAAATTCTCTAAAGTACTCTAGGTACATGTGTTGAGCGCATAAGTCTCAATCTCCTGAATGAAGCCATGCACTAATGAGCAAGCATGACTTTCATCTGGTCTGAGGAGTTCCCAAGCCACTCCAGAAGTTGAATATCTTTCTCTGATAACCAATTCATCACCTTCCTAGCTTTATGGCAGAGGGCACTATCCTGCATAATGTAATAACACTCATGAATCTCATAAAAAGGAAGCAGATGGTCCTTTAGCACCTTAATATACTATTCTCTGGTCACAGCAATGTTTTTTGGTAAGAAAAAACCTTTTCCTACCTTTTACACCACTAAAGCAACCTCAGATCATCACACTCTCTGGGTGTTTCACCATGGATGGCACCTTACAGCCTCCTCACCCTCCCTAGCCTCAACTACATACACTTGAAGGAACTTTAATGAAAAAAACTTACTCCACTGTTGCTCACTCCAGTCCTTGTATTTCTAAGCAAATGGAAGTTTGTATTTCATTTCCTTTGCCAGCAAGGGCTTTGGCAGCTGGATTGTAGGAGGGAATTTGAAGGACCTTTTGCAGATAATGATGAATGGTTCTTAGAGAGATGTTTCCTAAAAGTTTTGTATGGCTCTTCTTAATTCAGCAGCCGAAATGAAGGGTTACTTCAATAATTCTCATTTTAGAATGTTATCTGTAAATCCAAAAGTTTTCCTCAGGTGACCAGGGGAAGGTTTTAGTAGTGAGATGCCACTGACAGGGAGACCATGAGTGCTGGCAAGCAGCCATCTGATTGTGCTTTCTGTGCACCCACCACCTAGAAATCTTGCGCGTGCCAACATTTCCCTGCTTCCAGGCAAGAATTTGGGCTTTCTCCTCCTCAATGAGGTAAGAGCCAACCATCCTAAAGTGCAGGTAGAAGAAATACAGCAACCAGAAGCAAAATTCCAAAAACAAAGTGGCAGCCAGGAGGAGTAAAGAAAGAACATTCTTCCCTAAAGATAACCTGAGGCACAATAAGGTTGGTTGTTGGTGCTCACACCGTTAGAAACACCAGTTTCAGTGAAAGGATGTATGATGATTTGACCATCAAAAGTGCCATGATCTTGTACTCACAATAAACCTAAGCCATGTATTGCCTCTGAAAATATTTGGGGGAGGACAAGCCTTTTTAATGAAACTGTATAATGAAATTTTGTCTGAAGCAGGAATAGCACTGTAATGCTCAAACATCTTGCTTATTTCACAATACTGTATTGTAGTTTTCTACATCTATACAGAAGCGTCTATCCTAAGTTCACCCAGATCTGTTTCAGTCACTGCCTAAGATGTCTTTTGAAGGTTTCAGTATATACACTATTCATACGTTTGACCTAATAATGCAAGAGTGTAGTTTCTCCATCTACCTTGCTATGCTCTAAATCATAGTTGTTTGGTACCTTTCTGATATATTTACAGGAATACTTAAAGATTTCATCTTCTAAACTGTGAAGTTCTATATTTCAGTATATTTTCTCTCATTCCTTCCACTTCCTGCCATGCATAAAATGTCTATATCATTTTCTTTTTTCTAGACTTTATAAACATATCCAATGATCTGGATAACCAAGACTTTAGTAAACTTGCAAAGGAAAGCATAATAAATCATATCCTTCTCACTTCATAAATGCTCTCTATCACCTTCTGTGTCAAAAGTATACCCATTGCTGCTTTTCTTCAATACCATGGCAACTAACAGCCACAAAACTGATACACCACTGAATGAAAGTATATTTATGCATGCCTGCCTCTAATACAGTACTGTAAACAAAGCATCAAATGACTTTATAACATGGATACAAGGGTTTACTAGACTTAAATATTGCCACTTAAAACTAATCTAACTTCTGCTTGTCACTTCTGTTTGGGGTCTAAGCACTTTCCAATTCATCTATCTCTGGTACTGTAATATAACAGTAAACCCTTGATATGATATATGACAGTCAAACAAGGTAACTCAAGAGAGAAACAACAAAATATTTTAGCATTACAAAATCTAGAATGGAACCTTAGAAAATTTCTATCTATCGATATCTCTGATGCCTGTTCCACCTGGTACTCCCTCACAGGGGTGGCCATGGCAATAGAGTCTCCATAACTAGAGAACTCCAGTGCCACTTCTTAGCCTTTAGTGCCTCACCCTTGACAGGTCAATGGCAGAGGGCAACTTTCGTGCAGTGTTTGCTGAGGCTCCTACCTAATGTTTCTACAGACTACATCTATCTAATGCTCCTTCCAACTACTTCTACCTTAAATTTCTACCTTATGCTCCTGCCTAAATGTTCCTATCTACTGCTCCAACAATTTTGCCAAATGGCAGGGCTAGCACATAGTGCTCACCACAGGAAAATCTTGAGTTACTGGAGAATGAGCTGCATGAGTTAAGTGTTGTAAAGTGTTCCATACGACAAGGAAAGATCGTACATTTGTGGACAGAATGCCAATAGTCCACTTGTCAGTGGAGCAGAAAGAAATCTTACTGGTTATAATAAACTTTATCCATAATACTGAACATCCGGGTTGACATGAATACAGTAAATATATTCAAACTGTTCCTGTAAGCATCCAGACTTTTCTTCACCTACAGCAGCTTATCATGCTGCAGCACATATAACTGGAGTTCACCAGTTATGGAGACTCTTCTGCTGTGGCCACTCCCATGGAAGAGTTCCTGGAGGGAACAGGCATCAGAGATATGGATAGACAGATACATAGAATACTTACTATATAGCCTGATCCTCATACACAGCATTTGACTAAAACAATGGAGAAATATCAATCAAAATACAAGCCAGGCTCTTCAACTATTTCTGAAGGACACCACTGTATATTTATCTCATCACTGTGAGAAAATGTGAGCTATAAGGTCCCAACTTTGTAATAAAATTAAACTTTTCAAGTTTCAGTACACTATATAGCAAAAATAATGAACAAGAAATGCTTATAACCATTATAATCTACAAATGAAACCTTAGCAATTATCTAAAAATTAACTACACAAAACTGTTCAATTTATACATTCAACACATGTCCATAGGAAGCCTTATCTTATCATGGGAGTACAGTTCTTATCTTTACCTGCACTCGCAAAAGCCCTCTTACAAACATCAGCAAGAGTATTCAAAATACTCTTAAAAATTTTTAATATCTAATGAACATTTTAGGAATAAAGGTTTTCACTTGCACTAACTAGGGAAATCCTTAAGAGAATTTTCAGATGATTTTCTTTCTTTTTCAGTTGCAGTAAAATGTACACATACATTACTGATATAGAGACCTAATCTATATAATGAACATGAGCAAGATCAGCATCTATCATTATAATTATTATTATTATTATTTTTTTAATACATATTTGCCTTTTTCCCGCATTAGCGAGGTAGCATTAAGAACAGAGGACTGAGCCTTAGAGGAAAAATCCTCACTTGGCTTCTGCTCTGTTCCTTTTTTGGAAAAGCAGAAACTGGAGGGGAGGATTTCCAGCCCCCCGCTCCCTCCCCTTTTAGTCGCCTTTTACGACACGCAGGAAATACGTGGGAAGTATTCTTTCTCCCCTGTCCCCAGGGATAATTATTATTATTATTATTATTATTATAAATATAATTATTACTATAATTATATTAATATTATAATTATTATAAATATAATTATTACTACAATTATCATTATTATCATATAGCCCCAGGATCCTTTCCCACTTCCCCAGGAGTTCCTGCTGCTTCAAAGCTGCAATATAATCAGTAGCAAGAAAAGGATGGACTCCAGAGGAATGACAAGTTCTTCAACAGGACTGTGCTATGATGACACAACTCAGCTGAAGGTGTCTTGTACAGAGCATCTCTGTCAACTCTACTTTCATATACTCATGACTTATTCCATTCTTCCCTCAATCTCTCTTGATATCTCTGCTCATGTGCCACACTTCCAAGCTCACTAACTTCCAGCACTTATTTTGGATGTATGTAATTACCTCTTTTCTTTAAACTACCACAATCTTTCATAGTCATCTCCACAAGGAAATGATCTAGCATTCAACCCACTGCCTCCTTCAGCAGTTCACACTCAACAGCCTCTCCTATGAGCCCCTGACAGTTAGTGCATAATTCATAAATGCCCATCAAGTCCTAAACCCATTCCTATATATATTTATGTATGCCGCCTATTTTCATAAAACCATGTATATCTTATCTTCATTCCTCTTTCAGCACACAACTTGACAAGCTATCCTCATCTTCCTTTCCACCAGGGACCCCTTTCCTCCAGTTATATCCCTAGTTGCCACATCACCCAAACTACATTCACATATCCATACATCAAAACTGCCAAAGCACTAACTCCCCCCCCCCCCTAAAAAATGCATTCCCTTGTAGTATTTCTTTTCTATTTTTTGTACTTCTCAAGGTAAATCTTATACATAATATAAAAGACAAAATTTTCATATAAAAAAAATAAATACAATATTCCTTTGTTAATCTGACAACATGAAACAAAATACAGGTCTCCTTTACTATAAAATGGGTGAGGCATTTCTAGAAAATTCTGGTCAGAGCAAAACCATTCTAAGCAAAGATAGAATTTTACAGTAAAATGTGGGTTATATTTAACACCTCTCTCCCCAAATCCAGCCAGCCAATTCTGGACAAATAAAAAATCAAAACTGAATATGTACACATCTAAGGCATACAAAACTAATGAGAAAGTATATATCTAAGTAATGATCACTTTCATGATTAATGGCCTCTTCCAATCTAAACAAGCTTACTGTATGCAAATGCACGGCTAAATTTTTTTACTACAATATATTTGATATGAATCAACTATCGTCAGCACTTGAAAAGTTAAGCACAATTATTATACACACCATGCATTTCATATTCTAGGTATCACAACAAACCATAAAGAAACAACACTTGAAGGTATACAGGATTCCTTCCAACATGTAAACTTTGCTCCATATTTCAATCAGAATCAGTATTAGTCTCCTCCTGGATCAATGGGTTGACGATCATGGAGATATGTTATAAAGTTGTGGGTGATTAGGTGTAAGCTGGTGTTGCTCTAGGGTAGCTTCTTACTACTGGACTGGTTTAGAGATACAAACAGATAATGTTGCATGTGGCAGCCCACCTAGCACCTTGTTCCTACCAATTTAAAGCTCTTGTTTCTTCTTCACTGCATTCCAATATCTCCACTCCCAACATAACCAGGTGATGGAATGGGCATGGGCAGAGAGGGTACTAAGTTCATACCAAAATCTATCTAATTCTGTTGCAGTAAGTGTATATTTAGGTTATATCTACCCATGCCTTAGGTTATTCAGAATGTTGTTACCAAACAAGCAGATGTAGTAAAAGATGAGAGTGTAACTTATTATTTATTAACCACTTTGACAATAACTTGGTCATTTCTCTTATAATTCTTTCCATAGTTTACCTTGGTGCAGCCTCTTTATCCTATAACAATCTGGTAGTTATGTACAACCAAAGAATGATTTACAATGGATTTACAAATCATGCCTAAGGGTGTTATAAATATTCTAAGAAGTGTTGATGTTTTCTGTATCTACCTAAGGCTGAAAAAAAAAATAAATAAAAACTGTTAAAACCTTGAGGCTTTCTTGGAATAACTTGAAATTATCAACTTAAGAACTTCATACCTTTTTGAGACCCCGTAGGTGTCTTCCTTCAATACTGGTAGCTACAGAGAGTTGGCCTTTGTTACCTGAAAAAAATGTATCATTTCAACACCCAAGATAAGAACAAAGCTGTCATAACCCTAATATGACAGTAACTTCTCAGTTCATTTTCTGAAACAAAAAGATAAAGCAGTCCTACTCATTCATTTATTTATTTATAATCAGTTATCCTATCCCATTTCTGAAGGGATACTGATGTTAACCAAGACCCCTTTTCCATGGTTTCCTCCAGCTCAAGATTGCATTATGCTCAGCAACAGGGACAGGATGGACTCCTTTGAGTCTATACGATCTCTGATCAGACTATACCCTTTTCTGTCAACTGACCATGATACCTCACTAAAGATGACTTTACACTTGTGGTGTAACCTTAAGTAGGTGGAGTCCAGCAACACCAAAGGTCCTGCTCTGGAATATAAACAAATGTCTAAAACAACATTCTAGACTCTAACAAGGGAAACACCACATAGATACTTTATTTAGTATTTCTTCTTTATTTCTGAAACAGCCTTGAATCAAAACACATTTTAATGTATTCCAGTTAAACAAATAGTCATACACATTTCATATAAACACATCACAATAATAACAGTAACTGCTGTGAGTTACATGAACACCAGGGATCAACTGACTTACAAAAAAATTCAATTGCATCTTAGATGCTTATCTACACTTACCCTTGCTAAGTGTAAAATCAAGAAATTTTTTTAAAGATGCATTATAATAGACAGCTGACTTACTTTACTTGAGAATATATATATATATATATATATATATATATATATATATATATATGGGGGGATGGGTCTTTCTTCGGCTGTTTCCTGGCGCTACCTCACTGACACGGGAATCAGCGATCAAGTGATAACAGGGAGTGATGGAGTGAGGTGGAGATGGGGTGAATATTTTGAAGGACTGTTGAATGTCTTTGATGATAGAGTGGCAGATGTAGGCTGTATTGGTCGGGGTGGAGTGCAAAGTGTGAGAGTCAGGGAGAGTGGTGTGGTGGAGAGAGAGGAAGTTGTGAAAGCCTTGTGGAAGATGAAGTGTGGCAAAGCGGCAGGATTGGATGGTATTGCAGTTGAATTTATTAAGAAAGGGGGTGACTGTGTT
>JAYMFT010230786.1:0-11198 GCA_038088735.1 Panulirus argus
GAGTGTGCGGGAGGAGAGAGAGAGAGAGAGAGAGAGAGAGAGAGAGAGAGAGAGAGAGAGAGAGGATTTAAGCTGCGAGTGAAGCCTGAGTTTATATGCGGAGTTACAGATGTGCTTTGGAGTCTGCGTTCAAGTTCAGGGGTTCAGGTTGCCAGTGAGTAAGTCTGCGTTCAGTTGCAGGGGTTCAGGTTGCCAGTGAGTAAGTCTGCGTTCAGTTGCAGGGGTTCAGGTTGCTAGTGAGCCTGCGTTCAAGAACAGGGGTTCAGGTTGTCAATGAGTGCGCTTTCAAGTACAGGGGTGTTCAGGTTGCCTGCGAGTCTGTGTTGAAGTACAAGCGTTCAGGGTGCCTGTGAGTCTGAGTTCAAGTGCAGGTGTTCAGGTTGCTAGACAGCCTGAATCTCGTTAGCAGGGGTTCAGAATGAGGTTAAGCCACTGTTCGTTTGGGTTCAGGGTGCGAGTGAGTCTGGGGTTCGCGTGAAGGACTTCAGGAAGCGAAAGAAACTCCACTCATCCTGAGGACCGAGGTCTCCTTACCCCATCCCCATCTCCCACTCAAGACGTCTAGTGGCAGGCAGGTTCCCTCCCCTGGACATGAGATCTTGTTTTTCCGGGCTTTGACGCACGAGTGTGTTCGTCCCTCGCAGAGAAATGATACTCCTTGATCTGCACCTCAGTGGAAATACTTCTGAAGATATCAAGTCTTCTCAGGGATATCACATTATCATTTCATATCTATACATTAATGTTCATCACATTTAATGCATCAGCACATTCGCCTTTAAAAAATTATCTTAAATGGATGTCCGTAATAAATTTTCTGGACAGAGCGTGAGTATCCATACAGCGATGGCACTTGTGTAATGCAGGTCTGTTCTACGATTGCGTACGTCTCAGTGCGTTATAGACGTTATCTTAACGCAGCTGTTACATTATTGCGTTCATTCCTTCACGTAGTAATTACATAACCTTGGGTACGCCTCACGCTGGTTACCGGGGCTGTCTTCTACAATTACGTGATTACATTACTTTTGGTACGCCTCACACTGGTTTCCAGCTCAAGGCTGACGACTCAGTGTACCAAGACTTTCCGGTGAGCCTCCATACGCAGGATCACACTCGAGTTAAGTTTGGCAGTTTCATCCAGAGAGAGAGAGTCACGATCAATGAAGACACGACTGGAAGCAATTTTTTTTTTCCTCTCTCGACTGGAACACAAGTGAATGCCAAAGGGACTGGAAAACAGCTAGGTGCATGCCAACCAGGTTGGAACACAGCTTCTTACTATAATATGCGTCCGTGTAGTCACGAATGCCTGTCTTTCTTCGTAAGCGTCTCTTCAGTGTCAGGTGTCGTCTTAATGCACGTCCTCTCCTACCGCGGGCGGCGTCTCCTAATATAACGGCGTCCTTTTCGGTGTTTGTGTGACCGCCTTTACCGGAGGTGGTTTAAGGATCCTGACGCATCATGAGTCTCCCGCGGCGCAGAGAGTTCCTGCCCCTAAAGTGTGGAAATTCCGCTAACGCGGACGTCGTCCGAGTTAACAATTTATGGCGAATGTGTCTCTCCAGTGCAAGCCCTTCAGAATGTCTTCCCCTTTGAATTGTCTCCCCTTCCGAGCGTCTCCCTCTTTGAATTGTCTCCCCTGTGCAAGCCCTTCCGAATGTCTTCCCCTTTGAATTGTCTCCCCTTTCGAGCGTCTCCCTCTTTGAATTGTCTCCCCTGTGCAAGCCCTTCCGAATATCTCCCCCTTATGAATACTCTCGCAAAAAACGAAAAAAGAAAAAAAAAATCAACGGTTTAGTGAAAAACTCTCGCCCATTTATACGTGTATGAGAGTTCAAGGATTGGGTGTCTGTCCAAATCACGCAGAGAAAATCAGTATACGAAAGTTTCTTTTCCCAGTGTGTACGAGAGAGCCGAGCTCTACCCAGTGCAGCTGTCTCTCTGGGCCAGATATCTCCCAGTCCGTATCTCTCCCCGGTGCGGGTGCTCCCCTTCTCCCTTGGTGTGGTTATCTCCCCTGTCCTTTAGGTCGAAAATCCCCAGTTGGCCATTTTTATCCATTTATTCTCTGTAAATATGAGTTACCACTTCCCATCTAGGAAGCCATTTTTTTTCAGCACTAGCGATTTGAAATTGCAGCTTGTTTTGCATGTGTGCAAGTGCCTGGAGTACTTGTATAACTTAATAAAAACAAATAAAAATATGAAGATAAATATCAAACTTGTTTGTCCCTTTTTTCTCTTGCTCGTAAACAGAAACGTATATGTACGTAATACTGATGATGATACTCCAATGAAAAAAAAAAGGGAGAGGAAAAACAGATATTTGTGGCACTGTTAACAGATTAAGCAATTTCAGCAGTGTTTAAGAACCGTGTTCTCTGAAAACGTGGACGAAACGTTCAACGAACGAGAAAGTCTTAAGTACTTTGCCAGTTCGCTATTCAGCACCTCGCTCGCTGCCTCTAGTCTGGACAGGTTCAGAACTTGTGTACGAGAGAGTGCGCTGTCATTCCATAATTCTATCCACATCAAAACTAACGTTATTAACATACATAGCTGACAACATTATAGAGCTACTTTAAAAAAGAAGAAGGGGAATCCAGTAATATCGCATAATGGCAGTATATGACAATCGCCTCAAATTTCAACACCGTATCTAATTTACTGCGTAGACAACAGTAGTGTTACAGAGTTGAAAACGTGGCTGTCCATCTTGTCGACTAAAATGCCTCGGATCCAACTTAAGTTGCTACATATTTCGCCGTGGTGATGAATACACGTTTTTCATCAAACGCAGTTACGCGAGAGAATAATACTGCATAAACGTAAGATAGGTGTGATCTGCTGGTTCTGCTGGTTACTCTTTACCTTTTACACTGATTATTCGTCTGCTGTTTTATGATGATTTTATGTACAATAATCTTATCTGCCGTAGGATCAGTCGTCACCAGCCTTGCTGTGAGAGAAGCATTAAAAGCTTATACAAATTCACACACACACACACACACACAATGACAAGGATAGCTTGAACTGTGATGTACAGGTCTTAGGTGGTGGTGTGAGAGATGATCGCTATTCGGTTCAGCATAGCATTCGGAGGAGATGGAAACAGCTCTTAGTAATAGGCTCACTGGGCCTGTCTGTGAGGGACACGTTCCGTGACATGAACATCCCCGGCAGGATCATTAGGGTTGTTGGTGAAGGCTGTGTCCCCCGGCCATGGACACGCCTGGGGATACACTTCTCCACTCGAGTTACATGCTGGAGGTTTGGCTGGCTAGGCCTATCACGGCTGAGTTGCCGGCCTGTCGTCACGCCTGAGGTGCTAATACTGGGTTTGACAGCTGCAGATGCACTTGGCCGCGCGAGTTGCCAATGCAGAAACTTCATATCGACCAATTTCCGTGCACTAAATTCCGATGTCCTTTCTGGAAAATCCATTTTTTTTTTTTTCCTTTGTAATTCCTTCTCACGAGAGCGACGTTCTTAGCTCCTGCTTGGAGCTTTAAGCTACGAGACGAAAAGCCTGTTAATAGAGCTGAACGCGGAGAGGGCGAGACCCATCGTCAATGGCCGTGACTCCAGCGTTCCAAGCTCGCTGGCTGGATGGATGGCTGGCATCCCTAATGAAAACTGTAGTGCCACTCACTCTCGTGTGTGCGTACGTACGCACGCTCACCTCCAGCTTGGCGGATGCTCATCGGAAAGCTCATAAATTAGATTTCTGACGGGAGCGTCACAGTGGACATATTTCCGAATTTTCTTGAACGGAGAAACTTTTTCCCTTAGGCTCGTCCGTACCTCCTTGGTGCCTGGATCGACAGCATTTTACCCACGTGTGACGTTCGTCGATCTCAACTAGTAAAAGAGATTAACTTCTTACAAGCGCTTCACTCTGGAGAACGGCACTGGACCAGTCCTGCCCAGGAATGAGAGAAGTAAACTCCAGCTGTGCTACACAGTGTGTGGTGGATGGAAAATAAAATGAGTACTGTACAGACTCGTCGAGGGCCTCCTCGTACCAAAGGAGTCCATTATTTCCCTGCTCCTGTCTGGAGTGCAGACTCGAATGTGCAGGGGCCCATAAACAGTGGGGGGGATGGGGGGGGAGGTATATCCTCGTGTTGTATAATCATACTTTCAATTATTTGTTTCGTTTCTTTAGCAATCTTGTTATTTGTATATTCATTTTTTCATATTAAATCTATCCAACAATTTGCCCTTTTCTTTATGTGATAAACTTCCTTAAATATCTCCTCAACCTCTTTCATCTCCTAACACTCCACTATATGACTTTCTTAATTTTTCATATATCCTAACAAACGTTCACACATCAACACTATCCATCTGTCTCTTATATATATATATATATATATATATATATATATATATATCATTTAGTATCTTTTTTTTTTGACAAACCGACCCTCCACTTCCCGTGTTTAAAGCATCCTCATCTGTGCAGTAGAGACATCTTCCCCCCACCCACTCGACAGGCTTGACCAACCAACTCTCATATGAGAGCCAGACTGCCTGAGAGCGACGGTGGTAGCTCTCTCTCTCTCTCTCTCTCTCTCTCTCTCTCTCTCTCTCTCTCTCTCTCTCTCTCTCCCAACTCTTCTTTCTAGTCAGGGGAATGGGTCACGTATGTTCTTCATCCTTGTTCTCCTTCCTCTCTAGCCAAAGAAAGGGCCAGAATACGTTCTTCACTCTTGTTCTTTTCTCTCTGGCCAGGAAAAGGACGTACGTAAAAACATGTTCTTAATCCCAGTCTCGACTTAATCGGGGAAGTGACGGAAGCATGTTCTCTCCTCCGTCCTCTTTGCCCCGGGTGTGGGAAAGATACGAAAGCACGTTCTCCGTCTTGCTTCTCTTCGGCAAAAATTAGTCCTACGTTCTGGTCTCTTTTTCCAGCTCCCTTCGGAGAGGTTGACGAATGTATCATTGCTCTTCCTCATAAGCGTTCCAGACGCTGGTGATAAGCCACTGGGGATGATCTTCCAGCGCCGCCGCGTTCATTCCGCGTGCGCGTCTCCCCCAAGTAACTGTTCTCTCCCCAGTTCCAGTGTCTCCCCGAAGTAAGTGCTGGTGGAGGAGAGGAGCAGCAAGATGGCATATCCGTGGGAGACGGCGCAGGAAATGTTCTATTTTCCGTTTTTCCTCCGAGGGGAAAACACGGGTTAATTAGTCTCACTCCACCACGGCGAATATGGAGGTCTGTTGCGGCGGCCAACACCGCCGCCCGTTTGACGAGTGGAAGCCGTTATGTATCATTATTACATATAACCCCGGGGCTCCTGCAGCTTCGAGGCTGCCCCGGGATGGAAAATGAGAAACTGGCAAGAACTGTTCATCCTCTGGCCTGGAAAAATGAGAAATGGGCAAGACCTTCATCCTCTGGCCTGAGGAAATGTGAAATAAGCAATCCATTCATCCTCTAGCCCTTGGGAGATGAGAAATAGGCAAGACCTTCATCCTCTAGACGGAGGAGATGAGAAATTGGCAAGACCTCTTCATCTTCTAGCCGAGGAAATGACGCAAATAAGTTTTCCATCCTGGTCATCCTTGCTTTAGCCAAGTGGAAATGAAGAGCCACGTATTCTTCGATGCAGCTATGGATAAGACGAATACGTCCTGGGCCTTAGTGTTCTTTTCTTTAGATTATGGAAATGACAGAAATGTGATCTCTAGCCTGGAAAATGATAAATATGGCCTGGAATAAAAATCATATAAACAAATTTCTTCTTTGTAAGCTAAGAAGTGACTGAGAGGTGTCTTGTGTCCCACCCGACTTCTGGATAGTTCTAGCCTTGGAAAATGACCATATGATCATTTCTCTCGTTCCTTGCGTTAGCAAAAATTCATACTTTTTGCGAGAGGGGAAAAACTGGGCGACCAGCAGGACGCGTACGTCACTTACGAAGGCAAGAACTCCGCTGCCCAAGAACTGGACGGTGACATCCGGCAGAATTCTTCGTCACTATTACCTCGTAAAAAAAGGTAATTATTTCTTTTCCCCAGTCCCTCGTCGCCATTTGTGATGTCCCGCGCCTTGAATTTTGACTCATTTTCACAGTGGGTAAAGAGTGAATATAAAAAAACTCTTATTCTTTCCTTCACCTGTTGCAACAGTGGCAGTCACTGAAAATAGAGTTGTCAGTGTTGGGGTTTCTGTGGTTGCTTGGCAATGCCGTCACTGCCTGTCACTGGCATCTCCCCAGAAAGGATATCACTGCAATCCCCAGTGGGAGAAACCATCCAAATGCTGGTAATTACCCACTGAAGGCGTCCGTCCGGTACTGCTGTGTTCCTCCCGGGTGTGTGCTTTCCCCAGTGTATGTGTGGTAATGGCGCGGAAAAGCAAGGTGCGTCTTCAAGGAGTCCGGGAAGCGGCGCTCGCTGTAGCTGCTGGCAGCGGAAGAGAGAGACACACGTTGTAATCAGCTGGAAATACTTATGTGGATGTCTGTTGTAACACTCAACACGACCCGTATGAAGACTGGAAGCGGTTATAGTACTATTACACATGACCTCAGGACCCCCTTCTATGTGGCTCCTGCAGCTTTCGAGGCTGGAGAGAGAGAGGAGTTCCTCCGACGAGAATTTGATCTCTTTCTTCCAACTGACGATGATACAGCCGAGCCGAGTGTGTGACTTAGTCAAGAGCCTGGGCTCAGTCCGGGCTGTGGAGGCAGAAGACCACCCCCCCACCCCCCACCCCCGACGACTTCAACAGGTATTCGTGGTGGTGCCACATGCAAATGTCTAGTCCCCGTATTAACCACATGGTACGAATTCAAGTCCATGTGTTTGCCCACGAACACGGGAAGCATGAGGTCTAGTTTTCTTACCCACGGGAGAAGCAATAGCTCCAGTCCACACCGGACTTACTTAACATACGGATGTAAGGACTGCTCGTTTATATACAGTCTCTATCTGCTCATTCCCATTTGGGGAATATAATGTATGTCAATTACATCCACGCATGACTACATAGGTAGTTAAGCGAGAATGGTACGTCATCACGGTACAATAATACCTTTAGTGATATTCAATATTTTTTTCCATTTTGAGTATTTCAATGTAGCGAATGTGTGTATCAGAACTTCAAAGGGAGTTGCTATTTGGGAATGTTTTCAAATAAATGATACAATATCACGTATGGTAATGTTATCTGGCTATTATTGAGGACAGTGTATGAAGTAACCACCCCTCCTCTCCCCCCACCCCTTTTTTTTTTTCATTTTTCATTTGCGTTCTTTCTGTGTTTAAATTCCCCAGGGCGGCCCCTCCTGACGTTTACAGGATTCCTTCGGCCACCTGTGCTTTCCAAAGTCATTTGTAGTTTGAAACTCGTTTTTCCTTCTCATGTTTCTTCAAAAAGCTACGACCTCCTCCCCCCCTTTTTTTTATGAGTAAGGTTTTCCACCACCTCAAAAGCTCTTACTCATTAGTCTTTTATATCCTAACTTTTCTTTTTCTTTTACCCGTTCTTTATATATTTCATTAAAAGCCCGGCCTCGATGAATGGTCTTGGCCATTACTGGAGCTTTGGACATTAAAGATTAGAAAAAAACGCAGGTTGAATCAGGTTGGCTGCGCTACTTCCAGGAGCAGGAAAAAAAAAGAAAAGGAGGGGACACCCTCGGACTGAGAGGTTCCCCTCTTTTCGTCAAGAGACGATTGGTACATCCTTTGCCGAAGGTGACTTTGCACTCGTGTCGTAATCAGGAGCAGGAGAAGATTATTGATGGCTAATTTAATATGTAAATTACTCTAAAGATATTCTGTCTTATAGATTATCCTCCGACAAGTAGGTATCGTAGGGTCTCTCTTGGTACAGTTTAATGTGGTTTAAGGTTTAACGTGTCTCTCTGTGTGTGCTTGTTATTACAGGAGAGAAAAAAGAGATATACAGAGGTGGAAGTCAAAACTTCCGCCTACAAGGTCCATTCTAAAAAATCTACCTCACAGAGAATTTTGAGCAGAAAAAAAAAAAATCTAAGTTCAGAGGTCGAGTTCCGAAGGTTAATTAGTTATTAGAACCTGGGCGTCCTGGACACAGCTGAGAGCAAGTAGCCGAACTGATTAATATGCTAGCGAGCATCTTGTCCGAAAGGGTAAAAATCCTTGGACACGACATTACGACCCCTGAACAAGGACAGTACGACCCTCGGGCATACGACGTTCAGTACGACCCTTGGTTATGACGGGCTGGCCTTAAGACACGACTCCTTGAAATAGTCTGACCAAAAGCTGAACCTGTGTCTCTCGAACCCATCTCGTTTTCAACTGGCCCTGCCGTTCAAAGGCGTTCAGACAGGATGCGTTTCCCCGAAGACGACTGCGCCAGATCGAGCGACTTCGAAGTAGACGAGGAGTCGTGGGGGAAAAATGGTTTCCACAGGAGGGGTTTGAAACACCACACACATACACACACAAGTGCTGGACGCACGCCCGGCGGTTTTGCAGTCCACGTGTCACGACAAAACGTCAGGAGGAGGGAATTGATAGAACTTTCACCCCAGAACAGGAAAAAAGAACTTGACTGCGGATAAAACCAGTGTGTGTGTGTGTGTGTGTGTGTGTGTGTGTGTAAATACATCTATTTTTACAAAAATATAAAGAAAAGGTATTAGCAGCGACTGCAGGCAGGACCTTTCACAGATAATCTTTACATCACTATCCCCCAGCATTTGTGGTACGGACTTAAACGCTTTTTTATTTCCTTCCCTATTCTTTCCCCGGGCTTTTGAAAGTCAAACTCCACTGCAGAGACACACAGAGTAATAGGTTTAATTTCTTTTTTATCGTGTTCTTATTTCTAAACAGGTTTTCGTTTCTGTTAAGCAAAACGACACCTTCTCCACCACTTCCCCCAAAAAAAAACAATTCTCTCTTTTCTTTTTTCCTTAATTCTTTTAGGGAACGTAATTTGCAGCGCCGCCTGGTATGTGAATTTGGCGTTGCGCTGTCGATGACGGGAAAGCAGGACAGAATGTGGGAGGAGGAGAATTTCATTACCGCAGTGTTGACCCTGGAATTTTGTCGTTTAATGCCCTCTGCACAACCTATTATAGTGGCCAAATAGTGAACCAATTGTCCACTCACTTACGTAATGAGAACAGAGCGAGACGAGTGTTTGCCGCACCTGATACGCATAATTATTTGCTCTAATTTTGTGAATGACACGGGCACTAGTCTAGAAACAAGGGAATGGGAGGATCTATCTCTCTTTCGTTAGGGGATTCTCCAGGACTCGTCAAAAAAAAAAAAAATTTTTCGTTTGGAGTTCCCAACAGAGAAACTCTTGCATGTTATGTACGTAATTGCAATTGTTATTAATTATGTCTAGATGATTCGAGTATAATAGCGTGTTCGCGTATATCAAAGGGAAAGATCTATCAGCGTTATGTGGTATATATTGGGGATTATGGATAAGCAGTTACAGTGAAGTTATGTCTGTGTATACAATGTCTTTGGATGTATAAGTTATACACTGTGTCTTTATTGTCCATGTGTTATGTTCTGTGTTATTTGGTTCTTACTTACCTTTCCTGTGCGGGATCGAGACGTGTAAATCTCTCAGCACGAGACGGTACGACCCTTGGGCACGATGGCGCGGCCTTTGACAAGACCTTTTAAGCATCAGACCAAAGGGCCAAAGGGCCATCACGTCAAAGATCTGCATCGTCTCGCTTCAGGCTCGAGAAACGTTTGTGCCCAAGGGTCACGGCGTTGTATTCAAGGGGGACTGGCAGTTTCGTCTGTTATCTTCTGGGCTTCGAATCCCCGATCCTTGTTTGTCAGCCTTGAATATCCACAAAAATAAAAAAAAAAAAAAGGTTCGGTTTCGACAATATTTTTCTTTGTAGTTAAACATTCACGTGACAATCTTGTTTCGAGACTTGGCTATTATGTGCCACAATTGTGTTCAAATGTCACGCGATTTTTCGCAGAAATGAGATGAAATGTTATTCTTTGTTAATTAGGGTTGCTTGTCTTTAAATGTGAGTCTTCACTGTGGTACAAATGAGACAGTTTGAATATCAAACTCCGCCGTGTTAAAAAAAAAGAAAAATTTATATAAGAGTTGTGCTGAAATGCGAAACACTTCGAGCTGTATTAAAGTCAAACTCCCAAAGCTGACATTCTGTGTTTTGCTGCGCTAATTAACAATACTTTCCTGTTGTTCTTTCTTGAGTTTGCTGTGCCAAAATGAGCGACTGTTGTGTCAGAAATGTGGTGGTGTGTCGCATTCGCGTGTTGTACAGAAGACGTAGCTCTGCGAGATCAGAGTAAAGTATATCTGTGGTATGTGTACATATCACGTCCCTGTAACCTAGACGTTTCGGGTATAATTCAAAACCGGAACGAACCTCACCACACCACACTGGCCTTCCTCACGCCCTGGACTGTTGCAGGGTGTCCTGGTGTCCTTGTGAACAGAGAGAGAGAGAGAGAGAGAGAGAGAGAGAGGGTCGGTTCATGGACACTCGGGGAGCCTTCGCTCTGCACGTGAACCGCAGTAGGTGTTATGAATGTACTGCTCGTTACTCGTAGCTTTGAGATGGCCCTCAGGAATGGGAGTATTCTTCTGGGTGGTGGTCAGCGTACGTGGGTGCTTTTGAAGGATGGCGTGTCTCATTCCTGCAGAGTGTCTTTCTATCTATCTATCTATCTATATATCTATCTATCTATCGCTGCAAACAACAAGGGGGTAAAGGGGATTATACAGAAGTAGAGGGCAAGGAGGTGGGGCAGGGGACTGTGGACAGAGATTAGACGACGTGGTGGTGGTGGTGATTTTTTTTTTTTTTGGGGGGGGGGGAATATGGGGTGGGGTGGGGGGGTAGCAGCGGGGTTAGGGGGTGGGGGGGGGGGAAGGGAAGGGGGGGGAGGGGGGGAGGAGTGGGACATGTGTGTGTGGGGGGGGAAGGGGGAGGGGGGCGGAGGCCGCGGGATGTGGCCAGTAGGTCAAGACGGATCACTGCTTCTTCACTACCTAGTCCTGGCTGGCTGGCCGGCCCACTGACTGACTCGACTCCCGACTCGAACCCCCCCGTACACACACACACACACACATGTACACACCGTAAATAAAAGAATTAGTAATTACGCACCCATTCGTGTGTATATATATATATATATATATATATATATATATATATATATATATATATATATATATGT
>JAYMFT010230797.1:0-11198 GCA_038088735.1 Panulirus argus
ACTCTCTCTATATTTCAATTAGGGCCCGGCCTTGATGTGGACTTTTGTCCGTGACTGGAGCCTTCAACATAAAAAAATAAATGTCATAACTTTTTCTTTTCTGAAGAGTTGCTCCGTTTATACAAGGGATTGATTTGTCCTTGTATGAAGTACTGCTCTCACATTTGGGGTGGTTCTAGCTCTTCTTCCTTACATGACAGAGTTGAGTCGAAAGTGGTCCGAGTTATAAACTGCCCCAGGTTAACTTTCAAATTGAGCCCGTTGTTGTACGCCACAATGTTGGTACACTTTCCCTCTTCTATAAGAATTACTTTGGCTTTGTTCCCAGAAGCTGGTTGCTTGTGTGTCCCTACCACTAGCTAGACCATGCAATAATCGGCAAGCTGCTGCATCACATGATTATTGTGTGGCCATCAGCAACTGAAGGGTGTGCCATTGTGATAACTGCTTCTTTCCCTATATGTAGAAGCTTTGGAACTCTCTACCTTCTCATGTCTTTCCTAATAACTATGACCTGGCTCATTACAAAAGACAGATCTTTCACTTTCTCAAAAATTTGTAAATACTTTCCCTGTCTTTTTTTTCCCCATTTCTTAATTCTATCTATATTTCCATTAGGGCCTGGCCTTGATGTGGACATTCGTCCTTGACTGGAGCCTTCAACATAAAAAAATATATATATTAAAGGTGTATATGGAACATGTGCATTATTCTAAAAATGATGTAAATAAAACAAGCATAAATGAAGAGGTCCCTGAACAAATATAACCACTGCACCACTCAAAAAATGAAACGGCCTGAGAGTAAATATCAACAACACACGATCCAAATAAATTAAGGGAAAGGCTGCACAAGTAACATACATTTCAAGAGGATTCACTTTGTGCATTTTAGCTTGCATCCCATTGTAGCAGCCTGACATTTAGATATGTTATCATAAGACTGGTGTTGCATATATGATTCATTAAAACCATGCTTCTTCAAAACATTCAAATCTCCATTGGCCATATACTGCCCTGCATGATTCTCTATCAAAATACTTAATAAAATCATTCCGTAACTTTATGAGTAGATTTATGAGCATGACAGAGCATCATAATATGCCAATCAGCACTAAATAAATTTGGTGTTGAATCCAAGAATACTGAAAAATACTTAACTTCCCTTACTTCATTGATTACAACTGATAATAGTTTATCTCCCTATATTTATGTCACTTCCTCACTAGATATGAAGATTTCCCACACCCTGGTTTCCATACTGGGCCAGATGATTACTAAGGAATGGGTCAAATTAAGAAATCTACCCAGAATAACCATATAATTGTTATCATTGCATGAATTCAGTATTTCACTTCCTCCATGAGAGGCTAAGCCTCTCACTGCTACAAAATTCAACGTGATATATGCACTTCAAAATGTTCTGCCAATACTCCTTTCCTTTGTGAAATTGTGAGTTCATAACTGTCTGCATTTGTTCACTAAGTGTACAACTAGATGTCCTCACTAACATAAATTCTCAATAACCCAAACTATTTTCATGCTCCTTAATTACCTATTTGTATTATACAGGGGGAGGTGTTTTACACTCATGGGACCCCATCTCTTGAACATTTTCTATCATACAATTCTATGTGCATTGAACCATAACTTTAATCATACTGTTCTACTGATCCACCCCTCTCATACTATAAAAGTGTCTTTTTACATCTGTTTTAACAAGTCTGGGACTTGATTTCACCTTATGTCCTCTGGTTGCTCTAACCCTACATCTCTTGAAGAACTGTTAACTGTCCACATCATCAATCTATCTAAAACTTAAAGGCTGTGATCAGGTCACCTTTCCCTGTAACTCAGCTTTCTTAATTCTGGTACCATCTTTGTTACCCTCCTCTGGACCTTCTTCTATCTACTTATCTATCTACCTATATCTCTGACACCTGCTCCCTCCTGGAACTCCCATCAAAGGGTGGCCAAGGCAAAAAAAATCTCCACTTATCCCTGTCCTTACATGCCTCCCTTGCATACATCATTCCATGCATTATTCCTCTATTTCTCTCCCTCCAGTATTCCTCCACCCTATTTGCCCATGTCACAGATGGTCTTTCACTCACACCAACCCTTTTAATTGTACTTAAAAATACTCTCCTTGTAAACTCCCACTCTTGCATTTTTTCCGCATGCCCAAACCATCTCAAAGTAATATGTTTCACCCTTTCTACCACTCCACAACTCACTCCCTTTGCATTCTCTGCCATAACACATTTCTCATACACCCTGTCATTTCTTTCTTCATCCCATCTAGTCACACTAAATGCTCTTCTGAAATAGCTCATTTCCACAGCCTGGATTCTTGACCTCTGTGCCTCATTCCATGTCCACGTTTCAGCTGCATGGGTCAGGGTTGGAGGGCTATGCTGTCCCTTAATCCTCTCTTCACTTCCATACTTATACCTCTACCCTTCTTTATTCTATCAAGGTACCCAATGACTTTTTCTATCCTGTACTGCTCTCTCCCTTATCTCTCCTTCCATATCACCACACTTACCCAAGACCGTTCCCAGATACTTAAATTCTCTCACTTCTTCCAGTCTCTTTTTCCCCATATTCATTGCACAATTGAGTACACTTTCTCCTTTCACTCTATACGGTTTTATAAAATCTATAATTTCACTCTGTTTCCTCTCAAACACAATTACTTTAATTTTGCTTACATTTACCTTAAATTTCCTCCACTTACACGCATCATAAAATACACTTACAACCTTCTGCAACTCCTCTTTGCTCTCTACACACAACACAGTATCGTCTGCAAACAGGTTTGCCACTAGCCATCATATCTCACTGCCACACTCCATCTCTGCACCCCTTTTCCTTAGTTTTGCTTTAATATCTCTTATCACTCCATCCATATATATATTAAAATGCCATGGTGATAATCACACAGCCCTGCCTCACACTTACATGTATCCTAAAACTTTCCCTCAGTTCTCCATCCACTCTTACACATGCATTTGCTCCTCTATAAAAGGCTTTTCCACCATCCAACAGTCATCCCTCTATACTATATATCCTTAACACATCCCACAAAGCATTCCACTCAACTCTCATATGCTTTCTCCAGATCCATAAAAGCTGCACACAACTTCTTACTTTTCACTAAATACTTTTCCACTGTCATCTTTACTATAAAAATCTGATCCACACATCCCCTACCTTTCCCACTTTGTCAATTAATATTCTTGCATACACTTTTCCTGGTATACTTAACAGAATCATTACCACATAATTGCTACATACATCCTTAACACCTTTTCCCTCGAATAAAGGAACAATAATAGCTTTTGCTCAATCCTCTGGCAAAACCTTCTGTTTCCATGCGAAATTACGTATAAGATGCATCCACTCTATCACACTTTCTCCTCCATTCTTCAGCATTTAAGCCATAATTCCATCCACTCCAGGTGCCTTTCCTACTTTCAGCCTCATTATTGCCCTTCTTACCTCCCTCTTTGTTATAGGCCCCTGCATTTGTATCCCCTTCCTTTCCTCCTCCATACCCATGCAGGTAAAAACTGCTGTCTCCCCTTCTCCCACATTCATCAGTTTTTCAAAATACCCTTTCCATCTTCCTTTTACTTCCTCCTTTTGATTCAGCAATTCCCATTCCTTACTTCTCACATCAACTTTTCCACTCTTACATTCACCTCTCCTTTTTCACCTCCTTTGTGCTTCTTTAGGTGTGGTGACCAAACTTGAGAAGCATATTCTAGTTTCAGTCTTACATAGGATACGAACAGCTAGCTACATATTTTCCTATCCATATACTTGAAAGCCATTCTGGTATCTGCCAGCAGACAGTTTGTCTCCTTAACTATTCTCCTAACATGGAACTCTGGTGACAAGTTAGGATTGATGTCAACTCCCAAGTACTTCTCAAACGCAGTATCCTGAAACTTATTTCCTGCTATATAATAATCATATTGAAACCAACTTTTGCTTTGTCCCATCTTCAATACAATACATTTATTCAAGTTAAATTTCATCAACTCAGTTACAAACAAACTTGTAAGTTGATGTAATCCTCCTCACTTCCCATTTCCCTCATGACCTTTGCATTATCTGAAAACATATTCAGGCAGAATTCCATACTTTCATGCAAGTCATTAACATAATTCAAAAGGAATACTAATCCCGCTTGTCACCTCAACCCATTTGGAAAAGCTTAATCTAACATGCACAGGGAACCATTTTGAAATTTTGTCTTTCTGAACAATTTGTTTGCATAACAGAATACTGAACCTTTTGTTGGTGAATATAAGAGCCATTTCCACTTTATTTCTTCTCAATAACCATGTTTCCAATACAGGAAATTATTGCTGAACTTCTAAATCTTCTCAGTCACCAGTGTAATGCCTTTTAGATTTACTGAAATCATGGCTTGATTCTGATATATTTCTGATCCCTTCTGAACTCACTGTCCACACATAGCTCCTGTGATATCTTACCATTCTCCAGCATCAGTCGATATGTTTGGATCATCAATGACATTTATACAAAGTGACAAGATGTCCCAATTTCTGTAGGACAGTTGCACTTTTGAACTGTATGTTCTGCTGTTCCCTAAAATACAAAAATCTCCCACTTTTGTAGAAAAAAAGCATAAATGTCCCCCTTTATCAAAATTAATGCCTGTAAGCTGTATGATTTTGTGGATTTTATGCTGCTGTAATGTAAATGTAAGTGCAGTAATCCCTCAATTCAACTGACCCCAATATAACAGATTTTGGATTTAACGGACCAGGCAAATAATAACACATTAATTAATAATAATTGAAAAGAAAAAAGAAAAAAATCTCAAATGCTGCACCACAAGCATTTCATATCGAACTTTTTTTGTTAGTGTCGGGTATACTTGCTTTGGTGATGTGTTGGGGTGAGAAACACAGATTGGGTGGGAAACACAATACTGATTCTAACATTTCGACAGAGTCTTGAACACAGAATGAATACAGAAGAACAGGACTCCAGCTCATATACGTGTTGTCATCAGCCTTCATCCCCCTGGGTACCTAGTGTGACCTTCCGAATGGTTGCACCTAGAGTTTGATCTTACCACCTCTGCCAAGTTCCCCCTAGCCGCCCCTGCTGTGACTGATCTTGTCGTCTCTGCCAAGCTTGATCTCGCAGCCTCTGCCATGGTGATCTGTCTCGCGGCCACCCTAGCAAGGCACACAAAGCCCTCCCGGTGATTTGTGCTTTCTTTTGTCGCTATGTAAGCCACCTCAATTGTTTTTCTTACTTTCCTCCAACTAGTGAGTTAGAGGGTCTGTGTGCCCCTCTACCTCACTGGTGGCTCATGCAAAAGAAAAAGGGCACCTGCCGAACTGGAGTGGGATGAAAATACTAAGCAAGGGCAGATTGAGGAAAGTAAGAAAAATGACTGAGGCAGCTTACATAGCAAAAAAAGAAAACACAAATCATTGGGAGGGCTTTGTGTGCCTTGCTAGAGCAGCCACAAGAAAGATCACCGCGGCAAAGGTGGCGAGATCAAACTTGATGGAGACATCGAGGTCAGTCATGGCAGAGGTGGCAAGGGGGAACATGGCTGAGGCAGCAAGGTCAAAAGCCGGGTGCAACCATTCGAGAGGTCACATCAGGTACCCAGGGGGTGAAGGCCAATGACAACACATATATACGCTGGAGTTCTGTTCTTCTGAACTCATTCTGTGTTCAAGACTCTGTCAAAACGTTAGAATCAGTATGGTGTTTCCCACCCAATCTGTGTTTCTCTCACCCCACCACATAACCAGACTGTCATGGAATATTATATACTTGCTTTGTTTTGGTGTCAGTCTGTCTCAAGCTATCATGCAGTCAGTTGTATACAATGAATTGTGACTTTATTTACTAAATAATTTTGCAATCCTTACAATTCAAAATGGCATCACGTGACAGAGGATTTAAAGCATGTGAACTGTATATTATATCAAAAATGGTTACATTCGATTTATCGGACTTTTGGCATTAACGGACACCCCCTCCCCAATTAGTCCACAAAATCAAGGGAATAGCAGTGGTAGTTTTCCTTTTAAATACAGAGAAACACTGGAGGTGTGCTAGAATTTTTAGTTTTTTGGACAATTTAAGAGCCTTGCTGCCCCTGGAAACACTGCACTGGAGTTGCTATCTGCCAGGCATAAAAGGCTAAAAAGTGGCACAGAAGTCTACCAGTTATGCCAGATAAAAGAGACAAGCAATTGAAGGTGATGGTGCTCAATGTGAATGTGATAACTGGTGAGAGTAACTACAGGAAACTTGTGGAGAAGTTTAAAAGTTATAGCTTTGAAATGCTGGGGATTGGGAAAACACATCCTTGGGCAGGGTGTATGAAGTGAGAATGGAAATGATGAATGTAAGTTATGAGAGGGCATGGAAAGAGGAGTGGTATGTACAGGAATGAATGAAAATTATTGGGAAGAGGAAAGAAGGATGGGCATTGCTGCTATCACTGAAAATGTTGGAGGGTGTCACAGAGCATGGATCGAAAATAGTGTGGGTGAAAAGCAAAATTGAAATTGTGAAGTATGCATGGGTATGTGTATATGCACCTGTGAATATGATGACTGTAAAAGTTAAGGATGAAATGAAGTGTTTCCAGAGAAATTTGAAGGAATGTACACAGAGTTTTGAGAATGAGAGAAATGTGCTTGTAATGGGTGATATGAATCCAAAAGTGGGATGTGATGGAACTGGCAAGACAGATGGTAAGTGGGGAGTGCCTGGAGTAAATGAAAATGGAAATTAACTTGTAGATGTCTTGCAAACAACTTTTTTCAGTACAAGATGATCCTCAGGTATACATGGATGAGAAATGATGGAAGAGAAGGGCAAAAGGCTTTGACTGACTATGTGGCAGTAGATGAAAGATTGAGAAAGGCCATGCTTGATGCTAGAGTTGTGAGAGGATTATTTGGAGACTGACCATTTTGCAATTCTTGTGGGGATGAGGAGCAGGAAGAAATGGAGGTATGGCGTAAGGAAGAATTGAAAGGTAAAAGTGTTAGCAAGCAAGAAGATGAATAAAAAAATGCAGGGAGGAGTATGAAAGGAGGGTGACTGAAAGTTTAGATGGAAGTGTAGTGAATTTAGGGATGCAATCATGTGTGAATGAAGTGTTTAAAATGTTTAGAGAAATACTATTAAACACTGTAGAATCAGTAGTTGGATACAAGGTTGAGAGATATAGAATAAAAAGAGCAATGCATAGAGGACAATGTCATTAAAACGTTGTGGGAGAAAAGGAAAAGGCATATAGTAGATTCTCGAGAGGAATGTACCAGTGGAAGTTCAGCAAAGGAGGAAGGAAGAATATAAAATGTGTAAGTGCAATGCTAAGCTCATAGAGGAAAGCAAAGAAAGAGCAGATGAAGATTTTGGAAAAAATTGACTGAAAAGTTTTGGGAAAATTTTTGGGAAAATAAAAAATTCTACTGGAAGGAGGTGAAAAAGGAAAGAGGTGGATGTAAGAGTGGAAATATTAATGTGAGAAGTATGGAAGGGGAGTTACTAAATCAAAACAAGGAAGGGAAAGGAAGATAGAAAGAGTATTTTGAAGAACAGATAAATGTGGGAGAAGGAGAGGCAGCAGCCATTATGAGCATGGGTATGGAGAATGGAAAGAAGAATATATATGTGCATGGACTTATTGCAAAAAGGGAGGCAAGAACAGTAATAATGAGGCTGATGGTAAGAAAGGCACCTTGAGTGGATGCAATTATTGTTGAAATACTGAAGTATGGAGGAGAATGTGTGATGGAGTGGATGCATCTGATATGTAATTTAGCATAGAAACAGAGGGTTATGCTTGAGTACTGGGTGAAAGCTATTATTGTTCCTTTGTTAAAAGGAAAAGGTGCTAAGGACTATGTAGCAATTATAGGGGAAAAAGTCTGATAAGTATACCAGGAAAAGTGTATGCAAGAAATGTTGATTGAGAGAGTGATGAAAGTGACTGAATGCAGAATAAGTGAGGAGCAAGGGGGTTTTAGGAAATGTAGGGGATGTGTGGATCAGATTTTTGTGATAAAGATGACCATGGAAAGGTATTCAGCAAAAGGTAAGAAGTTGTATGCTGCTTTTATGGATCTAGAGAAAGCATATGACAGAGTCAAGTAGAATGCTTTATGGAATGTGTTAAGGATATATGGGGGTAGGGGGACAACTGTCGAATGGTGTGAAAGCCTTCTATAGGGGAGCATATGCATGAGTAGGAGCAGTTGGAGAGTTGAGCAAAAGTTTCGGTATACATCTGAGTGTGAGGCAATGGTCTATGTTGCCACTATGGCTTTTTAATAATATATAAAGATGGAGTGATAAGAGAGATGAAAGCAAAACAAGGCAAGAGATGCAGAGACAGAGTATGGCAGTGAGATATGGAGGCTTATGGCAAGCCTGTTTGCAGATGATACATGTGTTAAAAAGTCACAGTGACATCACACAGCCTTGCCTCGCACCCAAATGTATACCAAAACTTTCGCTCAACTCTCCAACCACTCTTAAACATGCATATGCTCCCTTATAGATGGCTTACACACCTTCCAACAGTTGTCCCCCTACCCAATATATCCTTAATATATCCTATAAATCATTCCACTCAACTCTGTCATACACTTTCTCTTGATCCATTAAAGTTGCATACAACTTCTTAACTTTTGCTGAATACTTTTTCATGGTCATCTTTACCACAAAAATCTGATCCATACATCCCCTACCTTTCCTAAAACCCCCTTGCTCCTACCTTATTCAGTATTCAGTCACTTTCATCACTCTATCAATCAACATTCTTGCATACACTTTTCCTGATATACTTATCAGACTTTTTCCCCTATAACTGCTGCCTAGTCCTTAGCACCTTTTCCTCAGAATAAAGGAACAATAACAGCTTTCACCCAGTCCTCAAGCATAACCTTCTGTTTCTATGCTAAATTACATAGATGCATCCACTCTACCACACTTTCTCCTCCTTACTTCAACATTTCAGCTGTAATCCCATCCATTCCAGGTACCATTCCTACCTTTAACCTCATTATTGCCCTTTTTACCTCCTATCTTCAATAGGC
Organism: Panulirus argus; assembly: GCA_038088735.1. Classification (NCBI taxonomy): domain Eukaryota; kingdom Metazoa; phylum Arthropoda; class Malacostraca; order Decapoda; family Palinuridae; genus Panulirus; species Panulirus argus. The sequence continues at coordinate 9,122 of JAYMFT010230797.1, forward strand.
CCCTGCACTTATATCCTATTCCTCTGAAACCATGCATGTAACAACTGCTGCTTCACCTTCTCACATATTCATTATGTCTTCAAGATACTACTTTCATCTTCCTTTCACTTCTCCCTTTTGATTCAGCAACTCTCTTTCCTTACTTCTCACACTTACATTTCCACTCTTACATCCACCTCTTTTCAATGTCACCTCCATCCAGTACAACTGCTTATTTTCCCTAAACTTTTCACTCAATTTTCTTCCAATATCTTCATCTACTCTTTCCTCGCCTTCCTCAATCAGTATCTTTACATTCTGCTTACACATCTTATATTCTCCTCCTCTCCTTTGCTTATCTTCCACTGGTATTTTCCTTTTGAGCAATCTACCATACTTTTTTCTTCTCTTCCACAACATTTCTAATCTCATCTGTCTACCACGTATTTCCCCTTTTATTCTTATGTCTCAAAACTTTGTGTCCAACTACTAATTCTACAATCTTAGTCTTTCTCTGAACATTTTAAACACCTCATTCACACTTGACCTTTATTCATCTTCTTTGCCAACACTTTTACCTCTCCATTCTCCCTGATCCTCACCTTCACAAGAACTACATAATAATTAGAATCTACAAAGAATCCTCACTCAAGCTCTAGCACACAGCATAACCTTTCTCAACTTTTCATCCACTGCCACATAGTCAATTAAATCCTTTCATTCTTCTTTTCCATTATTTCTCATCCATGAATATCTATGGGTCATCTTTTGCTGAAAGGAGATGTTTGCAAGGAATAAACAACTCTCAGCAATGACATTCAGAAGAATACTTCCACTCTCATTTACTCCAGGCATCCCTCATCTATCTTGCTAATTTCATCACATCCCACTTTTGCATTTATATCTTTCATTACAACCACCTTTCCCTCCTTCTCAAAATCATTGATAAAGTCATTCAAATTTCTCCAGAAATTTCCCATTTCATCCTTACCTCACACAGTCTTCATATTCACAAACACATACATACATACCAATGCATTCTTAACAAGTCCAATCTTAACTTTTACCCATGCTATTCTTGATCCACTCTGTCTATGCTCTGTAACACCCTCCTGTCCTCTTAGTGGTAGCACATCTGCACATCCTTCTCTCCCTCTTCCATGATAATTTTCATTGATTCCCATCCATACCACTTCACCTTCCATGCCCTCCCACAACATGCATTCATCATTTCCTCTTTCATCTTATACACCCTGCCCATGGATCTGGGTTTCCCCATTCCCCAGCAGATCCCAATTATAACTTTTAAATTTCTCCACAAGTTCCCTCCTTTTACTCTCACCAGTCATCCCATTAACATTCAGAGCCATTACCCTTAAATGCTCATCCCTTGTACTCCCTAGCATAACTGGTGGACTCCAGTGCCACTTCTTAGCCTTTACTGCCTCATCCTTGACATGCTACTGGCAGAGGGCAACTCCAACAGTGTTTCCAGAGGCAGCAGGGCTCTCAGATTGTCCAAAGAACTAAAATTTTTGTACATCATAAGTGTTTGTCTGTTCGAAAGACTATCATCCTGATGGTTTAGGCATAGTCTTCCTCTTCATTTTCATCCCATGGGTGTACTAATGAGGTCACCACAAGAAGGCAAAGTGGAACTTGGATACTCTCAAAAATTAGAGTATCCCCTCAAGGCACTCAATTCCAACTTTTTCCAATCGCTGAGCTCTCTGCCACAGTAGCAGCACCTTCTGCCCCTCACAAGTTACGGTACTGCCACTGTAGAAAGTATTTTTACATAGCTGTATATCAATTATCTAATATATAATTATTGACCCTTACAAACAAAGCTCGTGTCAAGGGTAGGGTAAATGTGACAGCACCAGTGCTTTATTGGTTCACTGGGAATGAGACCTGCTGAGCTTTTTTCTCTGTCTCTACTGTCTCAAAACCAAGTCATAAACCTGATTTCTTATATATATATATATATATATATATATATATTATACTTGATCGCTGTGTCCTGCATCAGTGAGGTAGCGCCAGGAAACAGACGAAGAAAGACCCATCCCCCCACATACACACATATATACATACA
>JAYMFT010230808.1:0-11198 GCA_038088735.1 Panulirus argus
CTATATTTCAGTTAGGGCCCGGCCTTGATGTGGACTTTTGTCCGTGACTGGAGCCTTCAACATAAAAAAAAAGGTACTTCCCACTGAGGCAAGTGAGACTCTAATAGACTAGGAATAGCTTCCTACAAGAAAAACAAGTTTTACAACTATACAACACCCCCAGTATTTGGGATGCAGACTGCATGGTATTCATTATGTGGGGTTTCTAGGATAGAATGGAGCATAGAATTTTGCTCAGCATGTTTATGTTGTTGTTGGATTCTGTTCTGAAATTCATTAGTAGAAAACGAGTGAGAATTTAGGCAGAGATATATCTGGAAATTCAATTTTTGCACAGTTGAATTTGACCAGGTTATTACTTCCTCATTCTGACGTGCTGGACGGGTCTCATTTATGAGAACATGATGAGTGCCAGGAAAAAAAAAAACTAGTTATGGAGTTAGCAGGGGAGGAAGGGTGAGTTAAAATATGTAGAGTGAAATCTTTGGCTTATATAAGGGTAGATGGGGTTAACATTTGTAGAGAGAAGGTAATTCAGAGAAGAGAGATTGGTAGCGGTAGGTCAGGACCCTGAGGGAGGAACACCGATCTTGATTAGATAAGATAGAGAAGTCGTTCCGTCAGACTACTTGATATGATATTACTAATCATTACAAAACTCCAGGAACGTCTTTGATGGTTCTTTTATATCTTCGAGGTTCCCCTCTTTTCAGTGGCGGGGAATAGACAACCGCTACATTTCTTCATGTCCAATCTCTAACTAGTTAGTCATATATAATGTACCAAAACCAGAGCCAACCATCCACAGCCAAAGCCCACAGACTACTCTGTTGGTTTATCTTGACAACTTTACATACCCTAGCCCAGTCTGTTGACACAACGTTGCCCCACGTATACGACACTGCTACAATTCATTCTACTCAGCGCGCTTCTCGCCCTACTAAGCAAGCATTCTCTTGAGCCTCCCTCACGCTGTCTCCGTCTCCCTTTACGTCTTGCTCCCTCCACTCCCACCTGATGAATCCTCATAGTCTTTCTTCCCTCACCCTCTCCAAGTGCCCGAACCATTTCTTCACACCCTGGTGACACCTATTACAAAGACTGCGCTTCTGGCCACAGCTCCCTTAAATACAGTCATTCCTTAAGTGATCAGTCCGTCTCACACCACATACCGTCCTCAGGCATTTAATTTCCAACATATTTATTCCCTTTCTCTCGTTTAAGGCCCAAGCTACATCCGTACAACACTTGGGAGTGATATATCTTTAAACATGTTCATCTTTGCCTATACAGACACCCCTCACTTTCCGTACGCTCCTTCATGAGTACACACAACTTTAGCCCCTTCCCAGTCTGTATCTTACACCAAACTTTATGGTTCCATCCGCTGCCACATCCGCTTCCAGATACCTGAAGCTCTACGCCCTCTCCACGTCGTCTGTATTCAAACTCTCCCACAAACCATCCTGTCTAGGGAGCCCCCAAGGTGCAACAGGGTCAGGATGCCAGTCTAGTTACAAACTGTAACATTCACTTAAGACTAATTGCTTATCAGATTCAGTCCAAAAAGTACTAATTCGAATCTCCTTAGTGCAATCGTTAAAATTTTCTCCCACCTTTCAAAGTGGCACGAATTCAAATTCTGGACCTGACAGCTGGCTTTCCGTCAACACCTGTCCGTCCTGTCCTTTGGGATTGGTCAACATATGGATACATGGCGTAAGCTGGGAAAACACGATAAAATCGAGGACCACAATAGAAGTATGTCAAACCTACGTTATCCCTGGGTTTCGTTGCAGTGCTGTTCATGAGTTCCAAACGGAAGTTTCTCTTCTGTTGCCAAACAGAAGATGGCTGCTCTGGTTAGTATCTCTGCAGATTGATCTGGGATCGAAAGTCATTTGATATTGACTGATACTCCCAACGGTTTCCTCTGGCAAAGAGTTCCATATATGAACAGCCATCTGCATGTAAGTGCCATATCTAATAACCAAGTTAAATGCCGTTTTATGTAGCTTCAAAATCCTCTTGCCTTTCAAAAAATTGATCTTTTTTTAATATTTCTCAAATTTGTGTATCAAATACTCTATTGCTGATCTTATGTACCTCAGTCACATCGCCTCTCCTACATCTTTTGAGTCTGCAAATCCAGTATCTTTAGTCTTTTGGAATATGAGAGTACTTGAGAGAGGCAAGTGGTCTGGTGGACCCCTGCTGAATATTTTCGATCATAACCATGTCATTTAACTTGTAGGGATACCAATGATTATTTAAAAAGTTCAATTATGGTCTAACTAGTGCTTTGTACAGTAATAAAAAAATGTATTATTCAAAATATGGATAACTGTGTCAATTATCCCCATTATCTTATTGCGGTTATTAATTTTTTTTATGAATATGTCTCAAAAGACAATTTATGGTGTAATTGTACTCCAGCGTTTTTATCCCAGCTCATTTTCTAGCCAGTACTCTCATTCCTCAGGGTGAGATCCTACGTATAATATGGTCACGTGCCATAGCTCTGTTACCTATATGCAGAGTCTACATTTTCCATATCAAATTTGAGCTGCCATTTTTCAGAAAGATATAGGAATCAACAGTCTCGCGCAGACCACTTGTAAAATTACGAATAAGAGAGGTCCGATTATACAGCCTCGAGACCCTCCAGCCAAAAATTGATTTCTGGTCAGATCTGGCTCAAGGAAATTCCAGAGCCTCTACTGTATGCAGCTTGGTTTTAGAATTTTAAAACTGGAAGTCAGAATAGATAGGCGTAAAAATGCTTTGATACTCTAGGGACACAATATGCGTTACATCAAAGGTTCCCAAACTACGAGTACAGGGATACCTAGTGACAGTACTAGGATCCCGATTCCTCTATCAAGGAATAAAGTACTGAAACTGAACTGAGTCGAGGAGCTTCTCCGAATGTGCCGTGACAACCGAATCTACAAAACCTCAGGTGTTAGAAAAAATAATTCCTTAGAGACCTCTTTCCAAAAGCACAGATATTAGATAATTACTTTATAGATAATGTTAAATATAACAAAGCAATTGGTCAATTCCACTGCCAATACATTTGTTCATAAAAGTGCCGTGAAAATACATTTGTCCTAGGATGCACCGTTGCATGAAAATGTTTGAGAGCCGCTGAAGTAAAATTTTTGAAGTCGGTTATCTTTTGCGTTACATCTACATTTTCCTCTGGGTGCTAACAGATCAAATCAATTACCTAGAAATAGACGTTAAGATGAATACGTATAACTATCTTGTTTCAAAACGATCTAGCTTTTCTTTTTTTTTTTCAAAACCATTGCCAGTGACACTTTGTACTACATACTGGAATGAACCTGCTTCCACTTGGTGAAGGATCCAAATAATGCTCTCCGTCTATCATTTTGAATCACAAATGCTGAGACATGGTGGAACGAGGAGCCTTGATGCGCCGTTGTGTTTAGAACTCTTCCTCGGCATTTGTGTTCGGGAAACATCAAGTACAGGCAGAGTAACTTGTGTACCTCGCTGAAAAGTGTTTTGTAACGTCCATCATTGACACCTTGAGCCATGACATCAGGTACCATAGTCAGGTAGTTTTCCAAAGTCGAGATCTGGCTTGCAGATGGCTTCTACAGAATTTGGGATAGCCACTGCCTACCCTCTGGCAGCATCTAGAACCGTGTTTTCAATCTTTTGTACAGTGGAAGAGGCCCATTGGCGGGACCCTCCCTCAGTCTTACACTGAATCAAACACCTCACAGCAATTAACTTTTGACGTCAGGGTAATCATGGTTTTCGAAGCATTAAACAGTTTCTTTTCTTTCTTTTTATGTGACGTGCCCGTGCCAGTACCAGAAATCAGAGAAACCCATAGTCAGGAAAAGGGCAAACTATATGCGAGTAAGAGAGGAGGGTGGATGTTTGACTTAATATTCGCCATGTCACTGGGGCGCGTGTAAGCCATGACAAATAAAAAAGGAACATCAGTTAATAGTCGTGAAAAGCAAGAATATTACCACAAGGATTCATTATGTACCTCCAGAGTACATTCATGTACATATGGAAATATGCTTATCTAAGCCAATGTGTGGATGACCTGAAGAATGGCTCCCCACACGCCCTTAAAGTGATCACCTTAAGATTCGCCCTCTCTCCTTGCTCTACCAGACGAATCGCCACCCCATGTTAGTCCTGCTGATAAATTACCTTTCCTCTCTTCTTTCCCTATATCAAGAGTCTCTTGAACTCTGTATTATTAGGATAAGGTAGATGGGGTTATGTAGGGTAAGATGGGGGTGATGTAAGTTGGGTCAGGTTGCTCAGTTGGGGTATTCAGTTACATATTCGTTCATCCCCCAAGCTTACTCCACCTGAGGATTAACCACTGCAACCCTACCTGGGCGTGTGTGGGGCAGGAACGATTCATCAGGATATCCGCAAGTATGATAACATGATCACAGGAGGGGGAAGGGACGGGTGCACCCTTTGATATGAAAAATAGGACTCTCGTCGGGCATATTTGTTGTTGGTGGTGGTGGATACGTTTTCGGGCAATTCTGTACGAGAATGGGTGATTTTCTGAATACTGAATTCTAATCAATGTTAAGAACGTCTATATCATCGTGGGGCAATGAGGACTCGCCTTACTTATCTGGCACTGATACTTTATCGCCCTCCACTCCTCGGAAAAAGTCAAGTTTCGCCCCTGATCATAGGAAAGGTGACACCAGATTTCTTAAATAATTTGTTATACACTCTGGTAGTACAATGCATTGTATCATGACATAAACCTATTAGAATTATAACTGGCATTTGCATTTATATATATTTTGGTCAATCCAGCCTGAAGATAATCCGTCATTCGACGAGTAGAATAGTGGTTTTTAATCTCTCCAACAAACTGCAGCAAGAGGCGCTACTTATCACTGTTGTTCCTTTCTTCTTTAAACGTTTCGCTTGCGACCTGTAGTTACGTTCTTTCACCGTAGCGTTTTTCTAATGTTTGACCAATCACTGAAAAGAATTCCAGGCTTCGTATCCCGGTAGGCCGCAAGCTACTGAAGGTTGCTACACTTTTGTCATTTTAAATTGCGCCAAAATTATGCCAAATTTCGCCAGATAGACAAGTTTCAGAATCACTAATTTTAGCGTGTATTCAGCAATCTTGTTCCTATAATTGTTTCATAGGAAATGAGAACTGAAAGCTTTAGATACTGAAAAATAACACCCTGAATAATTCTACAAGTACGTAGTAACAGGAGTGTTTACAGGATTCATTGTGGATGACCTTGGAGAGCACAAATCCATGGATCCTATGTAGGTTTGGGAGGATCAAACCCCCTTTTGACCACCTCTGATTTCGAATCTTGGTGAGATCTACTGAGTTATCCAGTACCTGAGCGATGAACATGTCAAATCTTGCTTCACTTCGATGTCTCACCATATGGCTCGAGCAGACATTGATTGCTTGTATGGCATTTTCGGTATATGTATTCACTTTTTTTCCCTCCATACAAATTGGTGGCCAGCTGCTCGAACAGAGAAAGAGAGAGAGAGAGAGAGCAAAGTAAGATTTAAATTTTTCCGTCATTAGCCAGGCGACCAACTGCTCTCCATCGCTTGTCTCTTGGACTTTGGTCAGTCACACAGAGGTTTGCATGTTTCTTCAGAATAGCTCCTGTCGCACCACTTCTCACGGTCCACCGTGTCGGACATGACAGTTTGATAGTGCATCATCTTTTGCCTTCGGTTGCTCGAAGATAACTTGTCTACCAGGGAAGAATTCTACGGCATTCCAAATTAAGGCGCTGGGCCAGACAATGAACAAAGTGCTGCAGCAGCAGCCTCTGACTAATTCCATGTTGCCACTCCTAATGCATTGTCTGGAAAATTACAGGCACCATTTTATCCATGACTCTATCAATCTTTCAAGTTCAAACCCAGACGAACTGTAAAATTCCGAATTCTAGCCAGAATAGTTTAAGATTTAGTGTCTGGCATTTGCAAAAGATCTGTAGGGTCCTTGAACACATACAAACACCCAGCGCCAGCACATTACAAGCTTTTCTTAGTTCGAATCCCGCGTCTCCTTACATTATTATACACGATGGCATTTGACACTTCGAATACTTTGATGACTGTGTAAGACGGTGTGACCCATAGGCACAACTAGTTCATTTTCAGTATCAGGGGTAAAGTGATTCCCAGCTTCTACCTGCTGTGGAAGGTTGCCTTTCCGTCGTAACCCTTAATGGCCAAGCCTTGTTGAGGTAAAAAAACCTCAGAGCATCTAGTTCTTACAGAAAGGCCCGATGCTGAAGTTTGCAAATCATCCTGCTGGTCCATGTTCCATAATTAATTAAATTACACTAAAGCCTTTTTCCAGTTAGACTCCGCTAATATGAAAGCAGATTACAATTCACACTGGACCCCGGTAAAAGTGTGTGAAAGCAAACTGGAAATGGGAACAGAAGGTGGGTTACATGATAACATAGGGACAGACATGGAAATTTGGAACCAAGATGAACGAAACTTTTGCCACGCCAGTGTTGTACCCTCATTGTAGATCTGAATTTGTGCTAGTATTGACTCAGAGGCTGGTATCGGCCAGAGCCTGTGCGACAGGGACCCGTTCATTTATCTGTGACGAAAATAAAAAAGGGAAATAACATACCCAATTCCTTGACCAAATAAGAATAAAAGTAATTTTGCCGATGATACAAAAATAGGGGCCGTAATAAACTCAGATGAAGATTCAGTGTATTACAGTGCGTAATAAGGCTAGTATGATGTTTAGGTTCATTAATAGGACTGTTAGCAATAAAACTCCCAAAGTATTATTGCAACTTGCGTTGGTGAGACCATATTTGGATTATGCAGTACAGTTTTGGGCTCCATAATTTGCAGTTGATAAACGCAGATTCTTTAGAGAGAGTATAAAGGCGAATGATAGAAATGATCTCTGGAATTAGAAACCTCACTTATGAAGAAAGGTTAAAAAGGCCCAATTTACACTCAACTAGGAAGAGGAGGGCTAGAGGGGATATGATTGAAGTTTATAAATGGGCGAAAGGCATTAATAAAGATAACGAATAAAGTCTTAGAATGACGCCGCCGGATAGGACAAGAAATATTGGATTTAAATTAGAAAAAGAAATAGATTAAGGTCGGATGTGGGTAAAAATTGGTTCGGGAACAGGGTAGTAGATTTATGGAACAACTTGCCAGGTACAGTAGTGGAAACAAGGTATTTAGGTAGCTTTAAACGAAGGTTGGATGTGTTTATAGGTTCAGGCGGTTGGTTGTAGGGTGGACAGACTCAGGACGTGTCCTTACTTCTTATGTCCTCATGTTTTACTGCTGAAACATACTCAGAGCTTTGAGCCGAGTTTTAAGTTCCAGCTTGAGGCGATACCGTTTCATGTGCAACTTCTTAATTGCCTAGGGCCTTATAAGCCACTGGAGCTAGCACAAATGTTCTCTTAACACTGCGACAGTTAAAGCTGTGCCGTAATTCTTATAATATCGTTTAAAGATGGGTGCCGTGCGTGAAATTGCTTCCATAGCTGGAAGCTGAAAGCCATGTTCCGCATTTTATCTTTATTGATAGAATATATCCTTGCATATTGTATGATACTGCATGATTGCACTTTTCACTGATGCCGAGGAAGAGTTACTCTTTACTATTGTGATTTACAATTATAACGATAACTTGTGAGCTGTGTATGACCATCTTGCTAGTCAGGTCAAAACATTAGAATCGCCATCGCTCAAGGTGTGGCGCTCTGTTGTGAGAGTGGGGACTTCGACATGAATTGATTGTGCTATATTGCTATTAATTTACACGGTTAAGCTGGTTTAGGAGGTAAAAGACCATCATGAAAGGTTTAAGGACGCTTTTGGTGTGGTACGTGGCCGCCACCATCGGCGTGATTGTGGCGCAATTTGAATATTTTGAAATTGATTCTTTTGATCAAATAGAAAATCTTTTCAAACGTGTTACAGTCGATAACTGCTTCATAAAACCAAGGGTAGGTTTCCAAATGTATTACATGGTATTATTTTAAGTGCATAGATGACCACACATTATTACTTCAACTCATTTTCCGGATTAGCAATGTTTGTGTAATTTTTAGAGAATACTCAAAAGGTGGTAAAAGTATAGAGAAGGGATACCACTTTTATAGGTCTGAATTGTTAAAGAATGATATAAGGGTGGGATTTTGCTTAATTCCCCCCCCCCCTTTTTCTTTTTTTTGTTAACTCAGTGGTTGTGTCATGAGGGATATGGAAAAATATGGGTTTAAATGATTACACTGTAGAATGTGGTAACCGAAGAATAGGTACTCTTACAATTTGAAGAGAGCAATTTTGAAGTACATAGACTCTCAGAAATCTTGTACAGTACATACTAAACTTATCTCCACCTTGTTTTTAATTTGGATGAAAATGTAAACTGAATTCAGATGTCATAAGAGATAAGAATCAGATCTTGTGCTGCAGAGATTCCTGAAGCATTAATTTAAGCCTTTAATTTATGTAGAAATCAACTCATCCTACATTTTCGTAAAATTCGGATAAAGTTGGAATCAGACATTATGATATATGTTGGCACTCACTGGAATGTATAAATAATAGAGGATGATAGGCATATCTACACTCTAGTGGCAAGTTTTCTTACTTTAATTCGGCTTCATTTGCTTGGTATATCAACATACAAACTGAATAGTAAAGCTCTGTAGAATCAGAACAAGTGCCAGTTGAATGTTTTTGGTCAGTTGTACACAGGATGGTAAATTTTCTCATGGCCTCTCACCATTTCAACAGGTATTGCTTAAACTTTTTGCTGTTGATTTGGAGTGTTTTCACCCCACAGTTTTTATAACTTCGAAGCCCTGCCCACTTTTTGAAAACTTAAAGTTGATGGAATTACAAGAGGGACACCTAAATCCCACACCCTATATCATCTTTAAACATTATGAAGGTGCCTTGGTTGAAAATTTTTTTATTTCTTTCAACTACAGAGGTGGCATCTGTTTTCTGAAAATTACCCAAATGGTTGTGGAACATTTACAGTAACTTGTTTTTATCAATTTCCAGTTCAGAATCTCCAGTTTATGTGATTTTTATATGGGATTCTTCAAATCCATTTGTACTTTTGGAGTTCCAGAATATGTTGGCTTTGAGGTCGTTGAGCAATATATCTAGTCTTGCCCCATAGTCTTTTTGTGTAAATTTTGTCTTTCTATTAAGTTTCTCACACAGATCTGCTACCAGTGCTTTGTCATCAGCAACCAACACCTGACTCACTTCCTAGGCCTTCTCATCCTCAACAGACTTCATGCTTGCCCATTTCTCCAAGACACATTTACCTCCCTCACCACCCTATCAATAAACTAATTAAACAACCATGGTGACATCACAAACCCCTGCTGTAGACCAGACTTCATTTGGGACCTCTCACTTTCCTCATTTCCTCGTCGTATATACACCAATGCTGCTAGCAGCTTTCCACCCACACCATAAATTCTTTGCTCCTTCCACAGGGAATCTCTATCAGTCCTATTATATGCTCTCTCCACATCCATAAATGCCACATACATATCCTTCTGTTTTTCTAAGTATTTCTCACACACTATGTAAAACAGACACCTGATCCACACATCCTCCACCACTTCTGAATTCACATTGCTCCTCCCCAGTCAGCTGTTCTATACATCCCTTCATCCTCTCAATTGCCACTCTCTTACACAACTTACCAGGTACACTCAACAAACTTAATAGAACATCCCTTCACCCTCTCAATCGCCACTCTCTTGTACAACTTACCAGGTACACTCAGCATGATCCATATACACACTGAAAATCCAAACTAACCAATCAAGAACATATTCACTCACTTTTCTTAAGAAATTCAACCTTAGTACCATCCACTCCAGCCACTTTACTGCTCTTCATCTTACATATGGCTTTCACTACCTCTTCTCTCTTCACCAAACCACTCTTCATGAATCTCTTGCCTCTCATACCACCCCAAAACCAAACACCTTACATCTGCTACCCTATCACCAAACACATTCATGATCCTTCAAAATACTTGCACCATCTCCACCTCACTTCATCGCTACCTAATACCACTTCCCTATTTGCCCCTTCCATGATGTTCCCATTTGTTTTCTTGTTTTGCACAATCTATTAACCTCCTTCCCTAATACCTCTTCACCCCAATTTTCACTTGCCCTCTTTTTCAATTCCTGCATCTGTGTATGTACATGTATGTGTGTGTATATATATATGTGCATATGAGTGGATGGGTCTTTATTCATCCATTTCCTGGCGCTACGTCACTGACACGGGAAACAGCAATCATGTATAATAGATATATATATTTAGAGAAGCATTGATGGTATGTGCAAGAGATGCATGTGGCTGATTAGGAATGGTAGTGAGTGGTGGGTTGAAGAAGTAAAGTTGTTAGTGAAAGAGAAAAGAGAGGTGTTTGGATGATACTTACAAGGAAGGAATGCAAATTACCGGGAGATGTATAAGAGAAAGTGGCAGGAGGTTAAGAGGAAGGTGCAAAGGTTGAAAAAGAGGGCAAATAAGAGTTGGGGTGAGAGAGTATTGTTAAACTTAAGGGAGAATAAAAGGATGTTTTGGAAGATAGTAGATAACGTGCATAAGACGAGAACAAATGTGAACATTGGTGAAGGGGGGGAAATGATAACAGGTAGTGATGGAGTGAGGAGAAAATGGAGTGAGTAATTTGAAGTTTTCTTGAATGTGTTTGATGATAGAGTGGCAGGTGTAGGGTGTATTGGTAGGGATGGTATGCGAAGTGAGAGAGTTAGGAAGAGTGGTTTAGTGGAGAGAGAGGAGGTAGTGAAAGCCTTGCAGAAGATGAAAGCTAGTAAGGTGGCAGGATTGGATGGTATTGCAGTTGAATTTATTTTGTGTTAATTGATAGGCATGTAAAAGAGGGACTTTAGGATGTTAATGTGCTGAGGGGGGCAGCTGGTGGGATGTCTGATCACTACCTTGTGGAGACGAAGTTGAAGATTTGTAGAGGTTTTCAAAAAACAAGAGAAAATGTCGAGGAGAAGAGAGTAGTAAGAGTGAGTGAGGTTCGAAAGGAGGCTTGTGTGAAGAAATATCAGGAGAGAGTGTAGAATGGCAAAAGGTGAGAGCAAGTGAAATGAGGG
>JAYMFT010230819.1:0-11198 GCA_038088735.1 Panulirus argus
TATATATATATATATATATATATATATATATATATATATATATATATATATATATATATATATATATATAATGCTTACTCTTCTAGTTGCAAGGGCCTGATATATTATGTATTATCTGTACTGTGATTTACTGTGATTAACTCCTGTTTGAATTATTATGTTGCACCGTAACTCACGTTGGTTGTTTTGTGTTGCAGACCTGCTGATCGAGGTGCTGGGCGTCCTGACCAGCTACTCCATCACCGTCAAGGAACTCAAGAGTCTCTTTGGCTCCATGAAGGCCGAGCGAGGACGCTGGGTGAGTACCAAGCCTCGACACCATCCTCTTATGTGCCTCCTCCTCCTCCTCCTCCTCGCTACTCACTCCGTTTTGCTCTTAGCCTCTTCACTCTCCCTTTTTCTCTCTACTTTTTTTCCCCACTTTCCCTATTGCTGTTTTCTTTACTCGTTTACTCTCTCTTGCTTTTTCCTTTGGTGCTTTCCCTTCTGTAGTTTTTGTTACACCTCCTTTGCGTTTTTCATCTGTTCATTTGTTAATATGTCCCGCTTTAGCTATCTCTTTTTGTTTGTTCTCACACCTGAATTAACCCTGTTTCCTTGCCGTCTGATTTCCCCTCTGTCGAACTCGCAGTTCTTTCAGTATTTTTCTTTTTGAGTCACCAGCTCGCATTTTTCTTATCCTACAGTTTTTCCCGTTTTCTCTCTCTCTTGCTCCACCTCTTTCATCTCATTCTTTCTTCCACCTCTCCCATCTTCATCCCTCGTCTGCCTCTATTTTCTGTTAGGTTTTGCACCTCTCTCCACCTTCAATTTTCAACCGTCGCAACTTCTGCCATCACCTTCTTCCTCTGGTATTTCTGTGTTCCCTCTCCTTCATTCTTTTACTCTCCCTTCCTCATCCTGCTTACATTTTTTCCCTCCATCTGTCCTTTCTGTTGTTCTGTCTCCAACTGCTCTTTTCTTTTCTTTTCTTCCATCTTTCATTTCCTTCTTATTTCTACCTTCTTTCCTTCTACGTCTTCAGCTTTTCCAATGCCTTTCATTCCATCCCTATAGCCCCCCCCCCACTCTCTTTTCCTCTATCCACTTTTTCTTCCCGTCCACCTCCTCCCCTCCCGTGTGATGTCTCCCTATCCCTGCAATCTCCCCAACTCTGTGTCATCTGGAGGGCACACGTCCGCGGTAAACCTGTAGCTGCGTGTCGTTGTGGGCTCCTACAGATGTCAGAGAGGGCGCGCAAGGTGCGGGAGATTAGCCGTCATTTGCATAAACGCGAGGGGAGGACTACCTATTACAACCGCTGGGGGTTGTTTTAGGCGCTCACAACCGCAGCTCCTGTGGAGGGCGAGTACTCTGGAGCTGCATGGAGTTAACCTTCAGTTAGTGTGGCACTTTTAGTACCTCGATTTCCTGTCGACTGTGGAAAGCTCCCGTAGTTCTTCTGTATTCCGATCCACCTCCTGTGTTTCCAGAGCTCTTATTTTCTTGCCACAGAAATGCTGGTAGGTAATGGCACCGATGGTGTGTCTTGATTATTGTGCGGAGACCATACACTCTGCTTAGGTAAGTTTGACTGGTTGTTGGCTTAAAAGAACTCTTCAGTGCCTATTGTGTCTGCCGGTGGGAAAGTTGCAAGTGATATACGCTGACAGTTCTCCCGGACACGTTAGACCAAGCTCTTCATCTTCGTTAGAGGAGTAACCAAACCTCACAGCAACATCCAGATGGCTAATGCGTCCTGAGCCCATCATTTCTCATATGGTCTCTGTTGAAATTTGCAAGTTACCATCCGATGTTGTGTTTGCGCCTGATTTTTGTCCACAACTAAGAGGCTAGATGATACCAGCTTATTTTTTTCTCCGTAATATTTTAAGATATTTAAAGAACAGCGGCGGTAAAAGTACTGCCGAACATCATACGATTGGAGGATTCCTCGTTCCTCATCGATAATGTATTCAAATATAGTTTGTTCTGACAAATTGCGGTGGAAAGTCGGTCTGGTTCTGAAATCCTCCTCCGTCTAAGCAATCATCTGTTTAAATATTAGTAAAGTGTCTCTCGCGTCACATATTACCGAAGCTTATACTATTGAGAGCATTTTGTGATTATTTTTATTTTCTCATATCTTGAAAAAAAAAAATCATACTTGGGATGAAACGTGAGTGAAGGTCCATGTTAGATTATTTTTATAAGTTCATTCAGAAGGTATTCCATTGGAGAGATATTGTGTGTGTGTGTGTGTGTGTGTGTGAGGGAGGGAGGGAGGTAAGTGTTGCACGGTCACGAAGACGTCTGCAGGGAGTGGGTGTGCATCGGTGGTGTGCAGTTAGTGAGATCTCTCCTGATCCTCCCGTCAGGGTGGCCCGTGATCCCCCTAGAGCCTGCTGGAGGAGGGCTTGAGCCACGGATCATGGCCCGGGTCGCTCGCTGGTCAAGCACTCCTACCACAGCCATCAGCAGTGGCCACCTCGCCACCACAGAGCCGCCCCCAGCCGCTCCCCCCTTCACTACCGGGCTCTTCTCGTTACTGGGGTCTTCTCCGGCGTTAATGTGTGGACTCTCTCCATTACTGGGACGTTCACGTTAACTGTAGACTACTTTTTTTTTTTACGGGTGTCTCTTGCACTCATATGGACGCTCTTCGTTAATGGGACCTCCAGTACTAACGTGGATTCTTCGCTGCTACCGGGGCCCTCTGCAGTCCCGCGACTTCTCCTCTCACCACCATTGGGTCCGTTCCCACTACCGCCCTCTCTTTCCCCTTCTGCAGTGCAAGGGGATGTCTTGACTAATAGCGGTAGGTGTGGTCCTTCTTCACTAGCGAGGCTCTCACTTCGTCAGCAGGGGACTGCTCTGTCACCACAGACATCTTTAATGCCAGGGCCCGTTTCTGTTGTGACCAGGGCGTCCAACCATTGACAGTGGTCTCTTCTCTATCCGGCCTCTTTCCACTACTGGGATCTCTTTTTACATTACAGCGTTCCTATCGTCTGATAGGATTCCGCACCAGTACTGACGCTGTCACAACGTGTACATTGCCAGAATCGTCTTGAAGCCATCACTGACCAACAGTTTTGTTTTCAACTGGAAAACCATCTCAAACTAATAGCATCAGTAGCTACTGGAGAGCAAGGCTGGTGCTACTGGGAAACATATTCATTTTATGTATTAATTACATTCGGGATAAGCCTCTTTGGAAACTGCGCTCGCCTGGTCGCTATCAATGCATCGATTACTGAAGCGGTCATAGCGCTCACAGATTTCACATAAATGGGAAATGACAAATGTATTCAGATGCAGGTAAGATTTCCACGCACCTGTTTGTGAGACTGATGAAACGCGAATGCCACCAGTTTGTCGTCAGGTATTGGTTCTCTAGGCCGTGTGGGTTCACCTTTAGTATCAGGTAATTAGCTGGTACCTGACACTGACGTGAAAGGTTGGTGGCATTGGCGGCGGAGGTTACGCGTCTTTCCCGACTCTGCGACTGATGGAAGGCAGACCTTTTAAGTTCCTAGCGAGCGATTAAGAGATTGATCTCGATGGCTGAGTCAGAAAGCCGTTTTGCTGGATCTGCAGAAGCTGCAATGACTGCACTCCAGTTTCTGACTCCGTTAATTGTCTTCTGATGGAGATGTGGGTCGACCGCTTGGGAGGAGGGAAGAATCTCTCTCTCTCTCTCCCAGTCTGCTTAGGTTTGGATCGTACCCTCGGTGTTGCTGGGTCCTTCACATGGTTTTGGATATTACACTTGGTGTTGCTGGGTCGCTCATTATATTCTAGATCGTACACAAGTATGCTAGTAATTGGTCTGCGTAGTTTTTAGTCGCCTCCTGTGTGTTGCGGGTTGACTTGCATAATGTTCCGTAAAGTTGTTTGTCTGGTGTGTCGAGAATGAGATGTGTTGTAGTACAGGGAACACACACACGCACACACACACGTGTATGTATATGTATTCATTGTTGTGTATGTATGTTTATTGATTATATGTGTGTGTGTGTGTGTGTGTGTTCAAAAGGGTATTCCTGGGTTCCGCCAGCAAGTGGTAACACCGTAAGCGAAAAGTCCTCCTTGATGAGGATGCATCATTGATAGTGAACGAAAAGGAGTACAACGGCCCCGTATTGGATCTTCCCGCTCAAGAGGAGCCGACCTTACCCTGCTTCCGCGAGGAGTGCAGCCTTAAAACTGCAGGGGCCCCATTAAAGGAGTTCCGGGATTGCGTAACTAACTATACGTTCTGAAGTTTTATTTTTCACAAAGGGATTTTACTTTTCATTTTTTTTTTTGTGCAGCGTTCTGTGAAGGCTCCAGGGGTCTTTTATTTGCATCGAATAATAACTTTTCTCTTTAATTTTCCTTTTGACGCGTTTATGACATGATGATTTTCCCACATGGCACGTGTCTGTATAAGAAATAATTTTCCCCATGGGTCTGTCTCTATGACAGGTTCTCGCACAGGGCTAGCGATTGACCATGTCTGTTCCTTGATAATCTTCTTCGTTGATCTGGGAATCGTATGATTTCCTTCCCCGTAAGATGATAAAGGATGATCATTTTTATTTGACCCTGCATTTATATTAAACCATAGTCGATCTCTCGAGCGCATCGTTACGACCCTTGAGCGCGACGGAACGATTAGGAGAGGCCATCATAGGCTTCTCCCAGTTGCGCTCAGGGATCGTGCGAACCTTCACGCTCAAGAGGTTAAAAATCCCGTGACTTGGAGAACGTCGCATGGCTGTCACACGCCTAACGTGATGCGTCGTACACCAAGGCGGTGATTATACACGGCTGTGGCTGGCAGGTGTGTGAGTGCTACAGACCTGGCGGTCGTGGCAATTCAGAGTCCATCCTGTTGCGCAGGAAGTGCGCCTGGCCCTCGGGAGGGAATTGCATAGTATATCTGTTGTCGTTTTGCACTGTGCAACAAGCGGCTCCTGTGTCTCCTTCCTTCCGTTACACTCAAAGGAGTTCCCGCGTTGCAACGTGCGCAGTGTGCGCCTCGCTCTCATCAGCCCCCTGCGCAGCGGGCCATTCATTCGTCTGGCGCAGTAGTTTAGATACCATTCACTGCACAACAATGGCGGGCCCGGAATCTTTCCGAGAACTCGAAACAGTATTACGTCTATAATTAAAGTTCACATTAGTTGTCTGGGGGGGGGGGGGCGGGTACTCGTTACTGGCATTTTAATGATTGTAGTTCATTAGGCTTTCATCCTCCGCTCCCGAACAAAGGCTGGATACCGGACTTTCTCAACACATATGCTACGCCTGAATGGCGTATGATCAGGAGGAGCCTCTGTGCCCAGAACATTCCTCTGTTACGGTACATCGTCACTGTGGTCCGGATATCGCACGCTGTAAGCATGCATGATTTTGGTCATCGCAGAATAGGAAGTCTGTAATGTGGGCAACCGTGATCTCATCTTCGCATTCTCCATTTTCTTTCCTCTCTTGTTTTCATGACAGAGGTTCTAGTCACGGGTAGGAGTCCTCGTCCGGGCCCAGCATTTTATGAAAAGGAAGGAAAAGGAATGAGAAAATTCGAGCAAAGGAATGTCTAAGAGAAAAGGTATGATAAAAGATGATAGGTATATCGTGTGGGTAAGTAAGAGATGTCAAGTGAAAAGCAGTAGCTTAGTTTTCATGAGAGAAAATAAGATGAGTTGCGCCAGGTGGTTCTGGGGATCCTATTAACAGTGGCAAGGAGGGACGATTTGCTCGGAACTCTGTGGAAAGAGAACACAAGTGATACGAAAACTTACTCCAGACACTTTCTCTGATCTGAACACTCGTATCTGAGGTTCGAGATAGTCTGTGAAAGTTGGTGTACATAAACCATGTGGAAACATATGCAACATCATCCGAACATATGATCGGAGCGCTCAGGTATTCGAACTCTGTTTACTGTGAAAGTATTCTAGTCAAACCTTGAAAGCCAAGCACCATTTAATCAGATAAATCATTAATTTTGATTCATTTTATTTGCCATCCCGTATGTAAAGGCGTGGGCAAGACATTGCATATACTCAACCAACGGGTGAATTATTATGCAGGTAGCAGAGGTGGGCCGAGTGCTCTGTTTATTCAGTGAATATATACAAGAACAACACTGGACGGGTCAGTACCCATGTGTACAGACGAGAGAACAGAATACGAGTCAGGTTCTTAAGTTCATCAGAGGACCTCATGTATTAATCATACTTATAACTTATACACTTACTACTAGATGGTTCAGTGCCAAACGTAAGGACAGAAAGGTCATGCACCAATAGAAAACTTGGAACATTGTACCATGCAGACCCAATCCAAACGAGCACTGTATAGTGCAGTCGCCATACAACTTGGACCTCAGGTGACACACAGCGTGACCCCGAGCTCCGCGTGACCTGGGGGATCCAATCTAGGTCTCCTTCCTGGAGCCCTGACGAAGCTCTGGGACTCCTCCTCCTCCTCCTCCTCCCCCTTCCCTGTGACCTGGGAGTCGTACTACTCACGCCCGCTGAGTCTCTGTGGCATTATCAGCGCATGTCATTTAGCCAGGTTCATTAACGGCTGTGATGGATCTGTCCTCGCTCTCTGATTTGCAGTATTCATGGTCGCGGAGCCAGCGGCGTAGCTGGGTGGTGACAGGTCCTCACCGCCGGAGGACAAGGATGAAAGGTGTACTGTAAATGGAGTTTGGATAAACCCTTATGTTATGATGCCTGAACTGCTGTGGTGAAGGGTCAGAACTCCGAACGGTATTAAGCTAATAGGGTTAGGTTATCGTGTTAAAGAGATTAGGTTAGGTGGTTAGGTTTTTCTTGGTTGTCATGTTTAGGGGATTGGGTTATCAGAGTGAAGGGATTGAATTATCACTCGAGAGAGAGATTATAATCAGGGGTTCTCATAATTAGATAGTTTAAGGAATTTATTGTAATTACGGGTTTCGGAAATCGTACTGAATAGAGGTATTTCGTTGTTACCGTATGCAGAGATTTATATCGTTGATTATAGGGGATTTGATTACTCTGTTCAAGGGTTACGTCGCGCAGAAAAGGGTCAAGTCGTTGGTGAACTTAAGGGGTGAACTATTGTGTTCCCCGAAGCGTTCTCGGAGGAAGTTTTGAAGTTACATTTATTACCTATAAGTTTGCATTTGGGAATTAGTTAGTAATAGTTACAATGCTGTTGTCACCTAACGTTTACATACATTCATACAAACATAGTGTACGCTAAATCTATTTGTTCATCTGTATGAATATGATGTTTGACGCTTGCACGGCCGCGATGATTGATGCAGCGTATATATGTGGTTGTGCCTCTCTGTATTTCTGTTAATATTTCATTGGCCCTTTTGGCACATTAAATTTCCAATCGAAATTTTTTTTCCCACTGAGGTTAACTTGTGATATTGCCATAAGGGAAGGAAGGCGTCCCTCTAGGTCAAAGATTCGGTGATCAGGGTTGCTTTGCCACCGGATAAGAAGAACTACACTCATTGCAGTGGTGTCCATCACCCACTTGGAAAGTTGAACTTGGCTTCTCTTCTTGTAAAGACCTGTACGAGTTGAAAGTGAGACAGCAACAAGTCGTTCTTACTGTAACCTTAAGATGACATAAAAACTGGTCTGCCTGTGTGTCTGTACTCTGTGACGTTTTGAACGGAGGACACTTGAAGAGGTGCACTTGTCAGTCTTGACCAGAATTGCTGCATACCATTCCCGTGGTTAAGAATTCCGCTGCAGTAGAGAGACCCTACCGTCGTGATCAGTGATCGCACCGTTGTGTTTAAGGGGCTAAATTGAAATGATTGTGATTTGATAATTGTGATGTAGTAATCTTGGTCGACTAATATTGCAGGTGTGCATTTTCTGAGCGCTCTCATTCACTCAACAAATAACGACCGGCATTTTAACATATATTATTATCGGTGCTCTAGCGGTACATTGATAAAAGGATAAAGAAAATATTAACATCTTGGTCTCTGCCCTTTAAGAGTTCTTAAGAACTGTGAAGTTGCTAAAGATTTTCATAACCTCAAGGTTTACCTCAGATGGATGAAGTCATAACGTGGAATTGCGATGCTGAAAAAGAAAAAAAAAAATACCATGATCGCCGCTGGAGGTGTAGGAGAGCGGCGGGTGTAGGGCTCTTGAAGACGAAGAAAACAGAAATTGTGGAGCGGGGAAAATGTGAATACAAATATTGGGGCTGAATAAGTGCGCCTGCAGGTGGGAGCTGGACTTGTGGGTGCGCACCGACGCTGAATACAAAGAGGTTCTTACGGGGAAGAGCGCCGGCCGGGGCTTCACATGAGTGCAGCTTAAATACACTCCGTTGTTGCGTTGGAGAAATGTGTTGCAGTTCTTAGGCCAGGGCGCCGGAACTCTTACGGCCGCGTTATAGATTCTGAGAGGGAGGCACGTTTTGCTGTTTGAAATGCAGCCAAGACTTTTAAACGATCGTCCGTTGTTAATCTAAAAGAAAGTGCGAGGCAGAGGGCACGACGAAGTGTGGATTGGGACTCAACTGTGTCGCACGCAAGTTCTGAAATGGTAGCGAAGGTTTTGAATGTCTTAGTACTGCATGATTTTATGCTATATGCAGAGCTTCTCTTCTCGTGTGTGGAAGATTTTTTTTTTTAAGCCGAAGCTTAGCTTTCTTGTGTTATTCAAGTGAAGGCAAGGATACATTGTAGGGTTGAAGTTTCTGAAGTATAGGTTGGACTTCTGTTTAGTGGGGCAGCAGATAATTATGTAGTTTAAAGGCACTTCAGAATTAACATCTGAAAGTCGAAGCAAAGCCTATCACTGGATTCCTAACGCTTATTATACGTGGTTTAGAAGGGCGCTCATGAGATAGCATTAAGTAGTCGTACGATAATAGATAAGACGTTAGCGGTGATAGCCATGAAGGTCAGTGGAAAAGTATGCGGTTAATTAAATGCATAAGTTGATGAAGCCTACTTTGGTATCAACCTCACCCCGTATGGTGCCCTTAAAACTACATAATTATCGACTGTGTGATACACATCTTGAGTTATAGTGGGCACTTTCCTTTAAAGGCCGGAGGATCTTTTAAGTGGCTGGACTTTGTATCGATGGACTTTACCATTGTAAAGTCACAGCCCATCAGTACAAAAAACCGAAGTCATGTAAAGTAGCGTAAAACTGAGGGCTGAAAAGTGCTGTCTTCGTTAATCTCTGAAATCAGAAGAGTTCTAGACCAAGCAGTGGAAAAGATATTACACTCTCTGAATATATAACTATGAAATGTACCTGATCCCTCAGGCTTAAGTATTTACAAAAGCTTGCGGGTCGCGTTTCAAACAACCTGACCGGTCTAAAGAGGACCAGTATAGCTTCTGTCTCAGACCGAGCTTGGGAGGTAAAGTTCAGTTTCTAGAACCTAGCGTATGTTTTACGTAGGGCAAGGTGGCAATGTAAGGAGTCTATGGTTTTGTGTTTTTGAAGTGGTTAGTATAGCCAGATCGGTAGATGGCAGCATAGAAATGGTAAATGTCATATCTACCACCTTGAATAGGTCTCCCGAAGCCGCCACTGTTGCTGTCACTACATTCAACTGGTGCACAGGTTATGCAGTGTGGGAATGGGTACACTCATGCACTTGCCTGTGTGTTGGCTACACCAGCTGAGTGCTGTGGTGAGGAGCACGGTGTGCTGGGTGCGGAAGGCAGCAAGAAAACGTATGCAGGATGAAGCCATGGAGCGAGGGAAAATATCCCGCGCAAGCCAATCGCAGAACTTATTTAACGGCCATTTTTATAGCGATTTTAAGAGCTTCGTAAAACATTGACCGAAATTTGCCTCTGGACTACCTCTCATTTTTCTCGGTATATTCTCTATATTCTTCTGCATCCTCGCCACTGTTTTTCTGGATCACGTTGCATCTTCATCTTGATATTCTCACGTGATTTGAGATATATATCTTCATACGTATTTTTATCTTCATATTTTTTTTCTCTTCGATTCGCCTCGATTCTGCAATATGCCCAGACCATTTCAGCATACCCTCTTCAGCTCTCTCAACTACACTTCTTGTCCTTTTATTACTCATATTCTTTTCTAAATTGGAATGAAAATGTTATAATTGTTTGCTTCCCTGTAGCCCTTTATGTGCTCATATAATTACAGACGCCGATGTAAGGAGTGGAGATGAATTTACAAGGTTGCCTCAGTTATTGCCACCGTATACTTTGATGTCCACATTAATCCCAATTTTCTTAATTCTCGCCTAATTAAGAGAGAGTGTTTGCATGTGCTTACTAATGAGCTTTACGTTTTTATGCGGAAAATGTAATTTGAAATGCAAGCAATCGGACATTACACGAGATCATAATAATAATAATAATGGTATTATTATTATTATTATTATTATTATTATTATTATTATTGTTATTATTATTATTTTATTATAGTAATAATAATAATGATAATAATAATGATAATAATAATAATAATAATAATAATAATAATAATTATTATTATTATTGTTATTGTTATTATTAATATTATTATTATTATTATTATTATTATTTTTAGATGTTTTGATATGAGGTGTGTTGAATTATCTACTATTTGTACAGTAGGGGGAGAGCGTTCTGCAGCTGTGAGGCGCCATTTCTTGAACTTTTTCCAATATCAATACAGTTTTTCCCGGTAATGTGTGCTGTCATCATTCACAGTTTCCTCAACCCAGAGGCTGTTTCATTCTTCCAGTACTTCGGTAGTTTAAAAGTTCTGTTCATCTTTTCTGGCAAGTTTCCAGCTTGATATCCTGTTATGGCCTGTGTTAGATCTCCCTTTGCCTCTTACTAAGAAGAACTCTTCACTCTCGACGTCGTTAAACTGGTTTATAAGATTGAAGGCTGTGATCAAGACATCTTTTACTCTTCAGTCAATCAGTTTTGGACGGGTTTATGGTTCCCGACCTCACGCAGTAGTTAACTCAGCTCTCTTAATTCTGGTACCTTTTTTTTGTTGTCCTCGTGTGTGTGTGTGTGTGTGTGTGTGTGTGTGAATGATATTCTGTTGGTGCTGTTGCTGTGTGATAACTGTATAGTTGTGCCACTGTTGATGCTAGATTCTGGAGAACTTCTGTTTCTGATTTTTCCTTAGATGCCTAGGTAACTCGGTGTTTCCTGGACGCGGGATTACCGTTCGGGAAGATGAGTAATATTATTTCCAGGG
>JAYMFT010230830.1:0-11196 GCA_038088735.1 Panulirus argus
CCGGGGTCGACGTGCTGTCAATGGACTGAACCAGGGCATGTGAAGCGTCTGGGGTAAACCATGGAAAGGTCTGTGGGACCTAGATGTGGAGAGGGAACTGTGGTTTCAGTGCATTACACATGTCAGCTGGAGACTGAATATGAGTGAATGTGGCTGTTTCGTCTGTCTCTTGGCACTACCTCGCTGGCGAAGGGGCTGGCGATGCTATTTCATGTGGGGCGGGGTGGCATCAGGAATGGATGTCGGCGAGCAGGTATGAATATGTATGTGTGTATATGTGTATATGCGTGTGTATGTATTAATGTATATGTTGGTATGTATATGTAATGTATTATGCATATATGTGCATGTATGTATATATGTGTGTATGTTAGTGAATGGATCTTTCTTCGTCTGTTTCCTGGCGCTACCTCATTATTATAGGAAACTGTTATCAAGTATGATGAATAGATAGATAATTTATTTATCTATCTGCCTATCTATCTATCTGTCTATCTGTCTGTCTATTTATCTGTCTGTCTATCTATCTATTTATTTATCTATCTGTCTAACTATTTATCTGTCTATCTATCTGTATATATATCTGTCAGTCTCTCTGAAGCCCATTCCCTCTGGGAACTCCCATCAAGGGTGGCCACAGCAAAAGAGTTTTCATTTGTCCTTGTCCTTACATGGCTTCTCGCATACTCCATTCCACTCATTCATACAACACCATTTTTTCCTCCAGTACTGTTGCACTGTATTTCCCCATGTCGCAGGTGGTCTTCACACCAACCCCTTCAATTGTAATATCATGCACTTTTCTTGTAAACTCCCTGTCTTGTATTCTTTCCTAATGCCCAAACCACCTCAAAGTATCCCTTGTAATTCTCTTATCTTAATTTTGGTACCATCTGTGTTGCTGTCCTCTGAACCATCGCTCTTACCTCCTTTAGCTCCTTGTGCATCTTTAGGTGTGATTACCAGACTTAAAAGCACATTCTGGTTTTGACCTTATGTAGGATGTGAACAGCTTGAATGCTATTCTAATATTTGTCAACAACCAGTTTGTCTCCTGTACTATTCTCCTAATGTGTATGTATTATTTTATATATATTTTGTTAACATTTGTGTTACTGCAACTGGATATTAGCAGTGATTTAGGTAGTACTGAATATTAATTTTGAATGACATGATACTGAAAGGCTTGCATATTGATTTATCTCCTTTTAAAGTTTACTGCTTGAAGTAAAAGCCTTTTGCCACCTGCATCTGGAGTATTAACCATGTCTCCGCACACAGCGTTCTCCCAACAGAAAGATGTACACCAAAGCATTCGAGGACCAGTCTGACAATGACAGTGAGACATCCAGTGTCTGCTCTGAACGTTCATTTGACTCATGTAGGAGAAATGATGTAAGTGTCAAAGACGGTGTTTTAGAACTCAAAAAAGCAAATATAGTAGCATGGATTTCACCATAGGTCAATGCAATTCAAGTTTTTGATGTAAGATTTTTAGAACTTTAGGATATCAGTAACATTCTTGATGGTGATCTTTATTTTATTTTACCTTGACATTGCATAACTGACTACATGGAGAATTTTCATGTTTTCTTTGCATTTTTGATGACTGCTGTTTGTGTGTTAAATGACTGCTGTTTTCCATGTGTTGCTTTTCTTTATTTTTGTAGTACCTCCTAAAAGAGTTGTTATCCAGCAATGCCCAGGATTTTTTTACTTAAAATGCATCTTTCTGTTGGAAATTAAAAAGATATAAATAGATGGTGCTTTGTTTAAGAATGGTCACTGATGGCCACACTTTCTAACAAGTAGGAACCACTTTAGTTAAATTCTGAAAATCCACAGAATGATCTTGTCTTATTGATAATTAGAAA
Organism: Panulirus argus; assembly: GCA_038088735.1. Taxonomy (NCBI): domain Eukaryota; kingdom Metazoa; phylum Arthropoda; class Malacostraca; order Decapoda; family Palinuridae; genus Panulirus; species Panulirus argus. The sequence continues at coordinate 1,875 of JAYMFT010230830.1, forward strand.
TATATACATGAAGCCCAAAAATCCATTCTGATTTGCTGGTATTTTTAACTAATTTATGAATTTTATTTTCTTTTTGTGTATTATGCATCATTTACTGCTTTACAACAAAATAATCCAGTCATTACCTTTTCCCACAGCTAGGTCTCAGCATTTCACTCTTGTACACTTTCATAAATTGAGTCAGCATTATAAAGATCTCACTTGGATGAAGGGTGGATTCCCCAACCCACTCATTTAAAAACATGTACATAACTCAGCTGATTACATTATTGATTCCCTTGCCACCTACATAGCCCCTTGTTTGGTCATTTCTTAAAAAGCTCTGATTTACTGGGTCTGATTGAATTTTTTACTACTATACATTTAAGTGTAGATACAGAAGATATACCAGGTGTTACGAGAGTCCACCTGCGGGTGAAGTCATCTGGTGCGAGGCTGTAACACTGTTAGTGGATGGAAACAAATGCAGGCTTTTCAAGGAACTTCTTATTCCACTTGAGCTTGAGTCCATCATTTCTGTATTTCTGACTGGAACGCAACCCAAGAGCTGCAAAAGTACTGTCAAAGAAGTCCTTGGGTTATATCTATTCTGTCTATCTATATCTCTGACACCTGTTCCTTTTAGGAACTCCCTTGAGGGGATAGCCATGGCAAAAGAGTCTCTATAGGCAATATAATGATAACAAAGACAAAGAGACAATATGTAACACACATCAATACATTGGAAGGCTTATCCCCTAACTTAGCTTGAATATTAAACTTTTTTGAATTTGCAAAGTACCTAAATCCTTATAAAACCAGTAATGCTCTACATACTATGGAGGTAGAAAGTGTAAGGAATGCCCTGGGAAGACCCCAAGACTTCAAAAGCAGTTGAACAGATTTCTCCATAGTTTGCTAGATCTGCCAGGTTGCACAGCATGTATTAAACATAGACCTACAGCATTAGATAGGATGGTAGACAAAGCAAGCTCTTGTGATTGTAATTAGTTATTTGTACTTGATGGGGAGGGAGTTTTACACTAATTGTAATTAGTTATTTGTGTTTGTTGGGGAGGGAATTTTACACTTATGAGGCCCATTCTCTTGGACTCTTTCTACTATCATATTACCTTTTAGATATCTGTATCATATCTGCATTGACCACATTCTCTTTCAGTTTATTGCATTTGCCTACCATTTGTGTACTATAAAAGTTCTATACATCTTTTCTAACAAATTTTTTGCTTGGTTTTTGGATTTTCTCTCGACTTGTCTACAATATTTTTCAAAGTCTCTTTGTTCATCCTTTCTCATAGTGCTATAATCGTTCCTTGCTTTGTATAATTACCTATTTGTACTGGATGTGGAAGGAGTTGTATATTTGTGGGGAACCATCCATTGACCATTCCATACCATTAAACAACTTTATAAATATATATAAGCTATATGCATTTACCATGTCTTCGTTCATTTTGCTCCAATCTTTTACCTCTCTCTTACCATAGAAGTACATTCATTTTGCTCCAATTTTTTACCACTCTCTCACCATAAAAGTGCTTTGTCATCTTTTTTAATAAGTTCCTTGCTTAATTTCATGGTGTGTCCTCTGGTTTTTCTGCCCCGACATCTTTCAAAGAAGTTGTCTCTGTCTGTCATCAAGCTGCTTTGAAAAACTTGCTGCTTATTTCTTACTAGATAATAATCATATCAAGGCCTTCTTTCACTGTGGCCCATCTTCATTACTATCCATTAGCCTGGGCTGAAATTTTTCAACCATGTATTACACCAACTTCGGAACTTGTCAAGTTCCTCTTGTAAGTTAATACAAGCCTCTGTGCTTTTACTTCCTTCATGATCATTTTCATCATCTGCAACACTTTCAGTCGGGAGTCCATCCCCTCTGTGTATGTGTGTGGTTACCTGTGTGTAATTATGTATTTGTATGGGAAGGGGGTGTTACAATTGTGGAGCCCAGTCTCTTGAACATTCTCTTCTTTGATACAAGTTCTTAATTTCACAAATGTTTTCTGCATTAACTTTCCCCCTCAGTCATATTATTCCATTCATCCATCACTCTTAGCCTTTAAAAGTACTTCTTTACATCTATTTTAACAAGTTTCTTCCTTTATTTTTCAATATGTCTTCTGGCTACTCTATCCCTACTTCTCTCAAAGAACTGTTTACTGTCCACATCATTGACTTGTTTTAAAAGAATAAAGGATGAGATCAGGTCATCCCCTTAATTTTCTCTCTGTAAATGAGTAATAACTTTGTACTTCACAGAGAGGGAGCTTTATGCTTGTGGGTTCCCATTTTGTTTGTACTTTATGGGGAGGGAGTTTTATGCTTGTAAGTTCCCATTTCTGGAACATTTTTTTTTGTTATACACCTTCCTAAATTTATTTATGTTTGCACTCACCATACCCTCATTCATTCTCTTCCATTCATCCAACACACTTGTACTATGAAAGTACTTTATGTCTTTTTTATTTTAAGTGTCTTCCTTAACTCTTTATGTGCATAATTTTGTGCCAGTTCCTGAAAAACATCATTTATCCCCCCCAAAAAAAAAAAAAATCATATTATTGTATTTTCTGTTGCTATTTCCCTGTCAATTTTCAATATACTTCCCCAAAATTCTCAGTTTTAGGTTGAAGAAAAAATACAAGAGATAAATGTCCCCTGCCTTTACAATGGTGCCGCACAGCTGACCAAATGTAAACAAATGGCTTATTTTACTCTATACAGTCCAGCAATCACCACAGGCCCACATGTGCCTATGAAAGGATATAAAACATATTTATGAATACCAGAGGATACTGTAACTTCCATAAACTGCTTACAAACGGAAAAAGTGCCCCAGATTGTATATGACACACTCATAGTCAACCATAGAGGGCATCCCATGCCATATATATGGCACATCAGCAGTCAGTGGATTAATGTGTTTCCTGGATATGTAGATCTTTAAATCCTCACCATTTTGTATTCATATATCCATATATCAAATATCATAATATTTTTCCATGGTGCACTTGCTAGCCATTCCCACTTCTGCGAGGTAGTATTAGGAACAGATGATGATACAGAAAGAGAGGGTTTCCACCCTCCACTCTCACCCCACTTAGTTGTGTTAATTGACATGCAGGTGATATAAGGGTTGCATTCTTTCTTCCATTTTTCCTGGAGCAACTTTCTGCTTATTTGAATACTATCGTATTTGCTTTCAGCTCATTTGAATTTTATCATATTTCATTGTTTACATTCATGTTAATTTTCTAGAAACATATTTGATAACTCTCAGACTGTGCCATTTATGTTATCCTTTCCATGCTTTATGAGTTATTAATTCACATGCATAGGATTTCTTGGGTTCCTTTCCTGACAGATTTTTTCTCTCCATGTCTGTAGTACATATATTGTGGCATTATTAGATATTTAGACAATATCATGTATACCTTTATATATAGTTGTACACCCAATTGAGTATTGCTAAGTTACATAAGAAAAAACGATTACCCCTTAACTTTTTTATTTATTTTCTTTAGCATAGAATATTTAAGGACTAGTTTATATTGTTACATGAAACACCTATAACTGTTGTCACTTTTGTCCTCTCTGTCTGTAGCACATGCTGAACTGTCTTCCCACCTTCAGAGTGGTAATTTGATTTTTGTTTTGCCAGTTGCATAAATGGTTGTTATATAAATTTTCCTATTTTTTTAATAACCAGTTCTTCTCATAAATCTCCTTGCTTTTATCTGACTTTGTCACTTTTGATAGTAATTCTCTCTCTTATTAGAACTGTACCATACTCTTTTCTATTTAAACGCAGAAATTTCATGTTTAATTCTGCCTCTGCATAGGATTTTCTGTCAGGAGCTCTTAAAACTCAAGGACAGTAAAGATATTTAATTTGAGATTACCTACTGTGACCTGTACTTTGTTAAATGGGGCTTTTAATGTAGAAAAGTAATATTACAGTTGATGAATACTTCTTTACATTTTGTAATGATATATGGTTGATTATAAATTTTTGTATATTCAAGTGAATATCTTTCTAGCTTGGTAGTATAATCTCAGGGTATAGTAACATGTTATATATGTATTTAAAGAATGAGGCAATCCAAAAAAATTCAACACAACCTTTATGTTTTCCTGCATTGTGAGGAATGTAAATGTTGCATTCTGTGTAATGACTTGGCATAGTATATGATTGTATGCTGTTTAGTGAAACTATGCATTAAATCAGAAGATATGGCTTTTGAAAGGCTAATGACTAATCTATTAGAATAGCAAAATTTGTGACAAATAATACAGCAAGGCTTCAAGTTATGACATTTTGAATTGTGACATTTTAGACTTAGGACAATTTAGAAGTAGACTGCATTGTATTGATTTATGACACTGTGCTTCAGTTTGTGACAGATTGGAAAAAGTAAGATTTTTATCTGTATATTTTAGGTTCAAAAGAATATTTTTGTTTAGCAATAAAGTCTATTCTGTTAGTCCTGCGTACTTTAATTACATCACAATAAAATCCCAGCAAATGGCAAAATGCATCCATTTGTGTTCAGAACTACATCATTATTTATTGCGTCCGTTGTAAGTGCAGATATTTTAGTAAATCTGGATATCCTCCAGTTGAAGCAGTTGCTGGATCAGATGATTCAGGGGTTGACAAACCACTATAGCACCTTTCCTCCCTCCTATTAACCCTCATTTCATTGCACCACCATCTCAAGCTCGCTCTCAACACCATTTTCTTTTTGGGTAAGTCTGTTAAAAATTGTCTGCATTACCTTTGAAATACCATCATATAGACAACTACAATTAGCAAGATGTATAACAATAAAGAGGGTGGTGGTTGAGAGAAACAGTTATACAGCATGCAAGTTGTGTGGTGAGTGCCAGACATTTGCTCTGCCTTCATTTCAAATCATAGGTATTCGTAGGCACTTCCCCTCCTAGTCTACTCCATCTTACTTAATCAGTTCTTAAACCCCTCATCATATTTCAGTACATATTTCTTCTGTAAGCTTTCTTCAAGTATCATCTAAATCATGTCATGAGAGATTGTAGGTATTAGTTGTGAGGCAGCCACCAACTGGTATTATCCAAATGGGTATCGGAAGGATTAGTGGTGGCGGCTTAGTGAGCCAGCACATCAGTGGTTGTCAAGTTGCACTCCTCTGACCCAGGTAGCTGTCTTTTCTTTCTGCCTCACCCACATGTGGACTGCTGGCATTCTATCAACAAACATACAGTCTCTTTTTTTCTCACATAACACTTAACAACACTTAACTTGCACAACTCATTCTTTGTAAATATTGATTTTTTCCTGCAGTGGGTGCAGTGTGCTCACCCTTCTTTTTGGCAAAATGATAGGAGGAATTGATAGAAATAGTAGGTATGAATGGGGGTTGGAAATCCTTCCCTCCTGTTTCACGTTTCCAAAAGAAGGAACAGAGAATGGGGCCAAGTGAGGATTTTTTCCTCAAAGGCTCAGTCCTCTGTTCTTAACGCTACCTTGCTAATGCAGTAAATGGCAAATATGTATGGGGTGGGGGGGGGGGGAGAGTAGGTATGAACATTAGATTGGAGCATTAGCTAGAAATAGTTAGTGGGAATATTATGTTGGAGCATTAGGTAAAAGCAAAAGTTTGGAACATTAGATAGTCACATAAGAGAGAAGTAATCAGTAGGAACATTAGTTAGGAGCCTCTGAAAACACTGTGCTAGAGTTGCATTCTACCAGTGGCCTATTTAGGGTGAGGCATTAAAAGGCTAGAAAGCAGCACTGGAGTTTACCAGGTATGGAGACTTTTACTGTGGCCTTCCCCTAGAGGGAGTTCCAGAAGGGAACAGGCATCGGAGATATAGACAGTGTGTGGTACAGTATGTGGGTGGTAAGCTAAGTTGATTCAGGTACAGAATAATCCATCCATACTAGTTACATTGACAAAAATTTGGTCAGGAATGTAATCCCATTGTAACAAAGTTTTTCATGGTTCAATTTACAATGGATTTGACTTACAACAGGTTGTCCTGGAATTTAACCCTGTCTAAACTTGAGACCTTGCTGTATGTTGTTTGCATGTTTCATATTGTCCTTAACTGTGTAATACATTGTTATACTATGGCAGTATCCTTTGCCATAGTAACTCCCCTTTATATTTCCACTATCCAAATAGAGGACTGAGCCAAAACTGACTAGCTTGGGGTTTGTAGTACATGAACCCCTGTTTCTCCTTTTTTTTCTGTTACTTGGCAATAAGGCTGTTTAGAGTATGTGCCAACTCATATTGATATCTTGTTAATGCATAAGTTTAATACTAAACGTCATGACAACAAACAAAAAAGAATTACACAGATTTGCTAAGAGCCTGGTTGCCAGATTTGATTCTGTTGCAGGTGGTTTTTGCATTTTGATTATTTTTGTGTAGCTTATCAATGGTTCTCTTCTTGCCGTACCCTAGCTATTCTGGTACGGATCACAACAGCGTATACTCAAGGAAGTGTGGGAGCCAACAGCAAAGGTGAGACTACTTCATTTAGCACATTCTTATAGAATTATACTTTTTCTCTGTGTAATGTTTTTTTCATCTAGCTGATTGATGTTACAGCATGATTTCCATGTCATAAGCTCCAGAAGATAACTTGCATTGAGTGCTTTATTGTTTTGCCTTGTAGTACAAGTATATTAGTTATAAGAAAATTTTTTACAGTGCTCATGAAATTCTTTGCATCAATATCAACATGATATGATTTATACACATATAATAATTTGAAAGGCCACTTGTGATATTTTGCAAGTGTAGGTAGTTAGAAGTGATTGGGTGCATCTCATTTGGAATATGGGTTTGAAGATTGTAAACAATTTTTACTTAGAAACAGAAACAGACTGTAGGTTTAAATACTAAAATGATCTTTTATTTTAGAAGCAAACCACAGTATCCTCAACATTTCTTTAATACTTGTGGTCTATATGTAGAATAAAATTTGGAATTATTTTATTGAATGTAATTTCTGTGTCTGTGCTTTTTGTCTTTCAGAATGATTAGAAAATTGAAGTTTCATATATGTATTCTGTGTGTGTATGTGTAATTACCTATTTGTAATTACATATTTATACTATATAGGGTGGGAGTTTTACACTCATAGGGCCCCATGTCTTGAATATTCTCTTGTATCATACATCTTTGATTTATGTATACTTTCTACATTGTGTCATTCGGTTTGATTCATCCACCATTGTACACTATAAAAGTACTTCTTCACACTTTTTTATTCCACAAGTTCCTTTTCTTGAGTTTATGTTATGCCCTTTGGTTGCTCTACTACTATATATCATGAAAAGGAAATGTTGACTGTTCATGTCATCGATTTGTTTTATACACTTAAAGATTGAGATCAGGTCAGGACTGTCTCGTCTCTCTACCAAAGCTGACAGATTTAAAACCTGTACCCTCTCCTCAGATCTTTTAATTCATGCTCCATCTTTGTTATCCTTCTCTAGACCTTCTCTATTAGGTCTCTGTGCTTCTTTAGGTGCAGTTACCAAACATGAGCACATTCTAGTCTCGGCCCATTGTAGTTTATGAACAGCTTGCTGAATATTTCCTTATCTAGGGGATAAACTTGAAGGCTGTTGTAATGTTTGCCACCAGCAGACAGTTGTCTTCTTAGCTGTTTTCTTGATGTGGGGCTCTTGCAGCATGTTAGGGATGATATTGACTTCCATGTCTCTCCTACACTCAGGATTCTAAAGCTTATTTCCTGCTAGATAGTAATTATATTAAGGTCTTCTTTTACTTTCTCTCATCTTAATTGCTGTGCATTTAATCATAATTAATTTCATCAGAGTGTATTAGACCAACTTATGTAAGTTGATGCAATCCTCCTTGCTTTTCACTTCCCTCATGGCTTTTGCATCATCAGCAAATATATTTAGCTAGGAGGCCATGCCTTCAGGTTAAGTCATGAATAATGGTCCCAGAATATAACCTTGTGGCTCTCCACTGATCACCTTAACTCTTTTGGAGAAGGCTTCTTGAACATGGGTCCCTTTGTTCCTTTACACTAAGAAAATCTTCAATTCATCAAAGGAATTTTCCCCCTCATTCTTACCTGATGATCCAACTAATTAATTAGCCTTCCATGCAGTATCGTAACAAATGCTATCTGGCAGTCCAGATACAGACAATCCACTCAGCTTGTGCTTTTGTCCAAGAAAGAGCTTGAAGTAAAACTCGTTACTCATAAGTGAGAACGGTATGTAGTTTTTTGCTTGTTTGCTGTCTCCTTTATTGAAGATAGGTGTACTGTTAGCTCTTTTCCATTTCCTTGGCACTTTGCATCTTGTATATTTCAAGAGGTCTGCCTAGTTCATCTTCAGCATATATGGTGAAATCTCATCAAGACCATGAGCCTTTTTTGCGTTAATACCTTTTAGTATTCTGATAATGTCTTTTCTAGATATATCAGTATTTTCTAAAAACACCTCCTCTTTCCATCTCACTGTTGTTGGGACTTTAGTTTCTTCCTGTGTGAAAAAAATTTTTTAATGTTTTATGCAGATCTTTACGTGTTCTTACATCATCCTTTACAAATCTTATCCCTGAATAACTTAACCTTATCAGCTGCTCTTTAATTAGCAACTGATTTCAGATGAATTAATGGAAAAGTTATGGATTTTTACTTGCATTGTTTACAGTATTTATTTCAAAGTTTCTCTATTCATCCTTTTGTTTCCTGGTATACTTGTTTCTTCCTTGTTATACTTAACAAATACTGGCTGGTTGGAGTGCCATCTTTATCTCTCTCCCTCCACATCTTGGAGGTTCTTTGCTTTTGACATCCACTTTATAATTTTCCAAAAGAAGGAACAGAGAAGGGAGCCAAGTGAGGATTTTTCCTCTAAGGCTCAGTCCTCGGTTCTCAAGGCTACCTTGCCAATGTGGGAAATGGCGAATATGTATGAAAAACATAAAATCTAAATCTCTCTTTCATACATGTTCATCATTTCCCACATTAATGAGGTAGCATCAAGACCAGATGATGGTGCCTCAGAGGGAAAAATTCTCACTTGGCCCATGTCACTGTGCCTTCTTTTTGAAAACTAAAACAGGAGGGAAGGATTTCCACACACACACACACATGCGCACACACACACACACACACACACACACACACACACACACACACACACACAGGAGGAAATACGTGGGAAGAATTCTTTCTCTACTATCCCCAGGGATAAAATATATATATATCCCTGGGGATAGGGGAGGAAGAATACTTCCCACGTATTCCCTGCGTGTCGTAAAAGGCGACTAAA
>JAYMFT010230841.1:0-10000 GCA_038088735.1 Panulirus argus
GATAGAGATAGAGAGAGAGAGACATAGATAGATAAATAGATAGATAGACTGAGGATCAAATGGGTAGGTAGACAGATAGATAGATACGGAAAAACGAATACTACCTTTGCATTTCCAGTGTGTCGTAGAGATCGAATAAAAAATGCGAGAGAGGGAGGGCAGGAACGTTCTATTCCTTATATCTTTGCATTTCAATTTCTAAAGTGCGAAGAGAACAAGGAGACAAATGAGGCTTGCTCATGCCCCTCGAAGGCTTTGGCTAGGTTACCGAATGTACATTAAAAGAAGGGAGAAATAGGTAAGGTGTCTGGGGAGAGGAACCAGGATGTTCTAGATATGAGTGAAGCTAAGCTCAAGGGGAAGGGAAAAGATTGGTTTGGAAATGTCCAAGAGAATATGTCTGGTTAGTGTGGGCTGTGAGAGTTAAGTAGGGGTTGCACTTCTGCTGAAGGAGCTGTGTGGATGTGTTAAAGAGTGTATGGAAGTGAGCTCCAGGCTGATGAGGATGAGAATGAACGTGAATTATGGGAGGTGGGTGTTTGTCAGTAAAGAGAGGAACGAAGAAGAGATGAAAGTATTCTGGGAGGAGGTGAAATGCGCGCGTCGGCAATTTTGATGCAATGGATCGAGTGTTAGTTGCGAGTGACGTAAATGCAAGAATGGGTGATGTGGTGTTTGATGACTTAATTGGGGGTTGAAGGGAGTGGGTCATGTGGTATCCAACATGAATGAAATCGGTAAACTGCTTGTGGAGTTGTGTGCTGGAATATGATTGGTGTATGGGAATGAATAGCTGACAAAGAATTGTCGGGTTGGAGGGTCAATGGGAATTACTGGATTATGTTTAACTGATAGGTTTACAAAAGAGAAACTTGGCTGCGTATGTGCTGAGACAGACAGCTAGAGGGATGTCTTACCATTTCTTGGTGGAGGTGAGTGTGAAAGTTTGCAGTGGTTTTGGGAAAAAGACAAAGAAATGCGTTGTAAGAGGCTGGTAAAAGTCAGTGTGGTTGATAAGAAAAAAAAAAATGCTTATGTGAGGAGATACCAGGAGATACTGGGCGAAGAATGGCAAAGAATTGAAGACATTTAGGGAAGCTGTGAGTACATGAGCAGTTGAAGTGTGCTGCATCAGGAAGGTAGGATGTAGGAAATGGGGAAGGGTAGTGAGTGGTGAGATGAAAATTTTAAGTGGCTTGTGAAAACGAAAATGAAAGGTGTAAGAGCATCACCTTCAGGGAATGAGTTCGAGTGATTGGGAGATGGACAGGAGAAAGCGGCAGGTGGTCAAGAGGAAGGCACATGGGCTAAAACGGAGCGCAAATGAGAATTTGGGTGAACGAGTATCGCCAAAATTTAGTTGAGCAAGAAAATGTTTTGGAAGGAGGCTAAAACTGTGAGGAAAATATGAGCATGGGAGCTTTAGTGGGTGGAGCAGATGATGAAGTGGTAACAGGCAAAGAAGAGGCAAAGAAGAGATGGAGTGAATCTTTTGAAGGACTTTAAATGTGCTAGATGATACTGTGGTAGATGGGGGCTGTTTTGGATGTGGAAATATGTGTAGCAAAAGAGTCATGGCAGATGGTTCGGTGAAAAGAGAAGAGGGAGTGAAAACCTTGTATTAGATGAAGTGTGGCTAAGTAGGTGGAGTGTTTGGGATTGTAGCGGAATTTCTCAAGAAAGGACAGTATTGTTGACTGGTTAGTTAGAATTTCAGTATATGTACGGCTCAAGGTGAGGTGCCTAATAACTGGTGGAGTGCCTGCATAGCACCACTATATGAAGTGTGAATGCTCGAATTGTTGAGGTAAAGGTTTGTTGAGTATACCTATTTAGAAATATGTGTGAAAGACGTGATTCAGAGGATGGTGGCTTGCATAGAACATACAAGGATGGAGGAGTGGCAGAAGGTTTGTGGCCAAGTGTTCGCTGTAAAGAATCTGTCTGAAGAATACTTGGAGAAAGAGAATGACCTGAATGTAGCATTTATGGATCTGGAGAGAGCTTTCGATAGGGTTCATAGAAATGCTGTGTGGAAAGTACTAAGATTGCATGTGTGGGAGGAAAGCTCCTAAAAGTAATAAGGAATCTCTTATAAAGAGTTTATGGTGTGTGTGCGAGTTGGATGGGAGGAAGGTGAGATATTCCAAGTGAAGACGGGTCTGTGTCAAGGCCGTGTGGTGTTGCCTTGGCTGTTTAATCTGCTTATGATTAGGATCGGCGAGTCTGCAGTCTGTTGTGGTTTGGAGCTAATTGCAGTTAACAAATAGCAACTCTGGTGGCAGACCCGAGTGGGAAACTACTGAAGCTGGTGTCTGAGCATGTGAGAGTATGCGAAAAGAGAAAGTTGAGAGATAATGTGAGTAAAACTAAGGAGGTTATGTGATTTAGCGGGGAAGAGAGACTGGTTGATTTGTGCTTGAGTTTGTATGTACAGAAACCTGGAGGCAGCGGAATGTCATAGTCAACTGAAAGTGCAAATGGCAGCGAATGGAACTGTGGGAGCTTAAGTGAACCACAGGGTGAGGGACGGTGGACAAAATGGCCTTGGAGACACTGAAAAGTGTTTGCATTCTGTAAGGTCTGTTTGATGGTACAGCATTTCCACCGGTGTTGTATTGATGCGAGTCATAGGCTCCTGGAGCGCAAGTTGTGCAGAGTATGAAATGCTTGAGGACAATGTGTAATGTGAGGAGAGATGATCGAGTAAGGATTGGTAGAGTAAGAGAGAGGTATGGTAGGAAGCGGAGTATCTCGGAGAGAGCTAAACTGGGTGTGCTGAAATGGTTCGGACATATGGAAAACATCGAGTGAGGAGAGATTGACTCAGAGGTAATATATGTAAGAAGAGGAGGAGGAGAAGGAGGTTAAGGAGACCGGGGTCGAAAGGGAAGGACAGGTTAAAATATGCTTTGAGTTATTGGGGCCAAAACGTGCAGGAGATCGTGAGACGTGCATCGAATAGAGAGAACTGGAGCAATGTGATGCTCAGGGGGCGACGTGCTATACATTGGTTGAATCAGGGAATATGAGGTGCTCAGGAGAAACGACGGAGAGGTCTGTGGGGCTTGGCTATGGATAAGGGGCTCTGGTTTAGTTCAGTTTACGTGAAAGCTAGACATGAGCAAATGCTGTTGTTCGTCTGTTCCTGACGCTATCTCACTAGCGCGGGCAACGGCGAACAATTTTTTTTTCACACACACACTCAATATATATATATATATATATATATATATATATATATATATATTCCCATACTGCAAAGGCTCCATGGATAATCAAGTACACTGATGCTAAAATCTACAAAAGTTCACAAGTTGTTTACACATGTACGGTATTACAGTCAGATCGCAAAACTGTTTTGATATCAAGTTACACACTTTAGAAACTTTTGATAACAATCATACGGTAAAACATAACAGCAAACAACGAAAGGAATAACGGAAATATACAGAGAAAACGAACGCGCTTGTACTGTGGTGACGAGTGACAGTGCAAGACGGCGCGCATCGGCGGGGTGGGGGAGACCGCCTGCTCTGCGGTCTGGCGAACTCAACCCAGGACCCGACGACCGCCTCCCGCTCATGGTGAGGAGACACCCGTTTCTCTCACTCAGTGGGAGAGTGCCTGCCTCTTTCAATGCGTCCTTCACCTAACGAGATGGCACCTGTGCCTCATGACTAGCAAGAGAACAACTGTCAATCTCAACTAGTGAGAGAACGTCTGCGTCTCTTACCTACTGAGAGACTACCTGCGTCTTTCACCTAGTGAGAGACCACCAGCGTCTTTCATATAGTGAGAGATCACCTGAGCCTCTCACCTGGTGAGAAAGCAGCCGCTTATACCACCTACTGAGGGATATTATCTTCCCTTATGGAGCGAGAGACCATCTCCCTGTTTCAGTTAGTGAGGAAATGGTAAGAAACATGTGTCACTTAATCAGGGACATGTTCCCGTCTGGTGATGTGGTCCCTGTTTTTCTCATCTAGTGATATGGTCCCTGTTTCCCTCACCTACTGATGTGGTCCAAGTTCCTTTTATCTAGTGATGTGATCCATGCTTTTCTTATCTAGTGATAAGACCCCTTGTATTTCTTTATCTTGTGATGAGGCCCATCCTTCTCTTATCTAGTAATGGGGCCCCTGTTTCTCTTATCTAGTAATGTGTTCCTTGTTTTTCCTATCTGATGATGGGGCCTATGTTTCTCTTATCTAATGATGTGACCCCTGTTTCTCTTATCTAATGACAGGGTCCCTGTTTCTCTTATCTAGTGATGGGGCCCTTGTTTCTCTTATCTTGTGATGTGGTCCCTGTTTCTCTTATCTTGCGATGTGGTCCCTGTTTCTCTAATCTAGTGATGTGGGCCCCTATTTCTCTTATCTAGTGAAGTGGCTCCTGTTTCTCTTATCTAGACAAAGTTCCTGTTTCTCTTATCTAGTAATGGGGCTCAAAAACTCCTGTGTATCTCACTGGTGACGAAGCTCCGGTTTCCCTAATCTAGTGGTGGGACTCTTGTCTCTTTTATCTAGTGGCGAAGCTTCTGTTCATTTTACCTAGTGTTGGGGCTCCTTATTCTCTTGTCTAGTGACGGAGCCCACTTAATGACGGAGTTCCTGCTTTCCTTATCTAGTGACGGGTCTCATGTTTCTCTTGTCGTGACGGGGCTCCTGCTTTTATTTCCAGTGAGAGTGGGAACATCTGGCTCTTTTACCTGGTGAGGAACACCTCCCTCCTTCAACAGGAGAGAAAATAAGTTCCTCTCGGCTGGCGAGAAAATGTCTGGTTCTATTTCACCCAATGAAACAACTGTTTACTTTGGCTGGAGAGGGAGCAGCCTCTTTCTCTTTGCTCTGAGGAAAACGCATGTGACAGAGCACTTGCTTGTCTCAGCTAGTGAAGCAACACCTGCTTATCTTAGCAGAGAAGTGAACAACTGTTTGTCTCGGCTGGTGAAGGAACGCCTATTTATCTTAGCCGACAAGGGAAGACCTTTTTTTTTCGTCTCGGCAGATGAGGGAAAACCTGACTGCCTCAACTGATGTAAGGACTCTACTTTCTTTAGCTGTTGTAGGGACACCTGTACTTCTCAGCTGGTGAAGGAGAAACTGTTTTACCTAATGTGGGAACACCTGTTTTGTTGTTGGTCTTCATTCATATACAATCACGTCTTAGATGATTAACCATATTATTCTGAACAATAGATAGGAATACAGTACGTCTGTAAGTGTAAATGAAATAGTCAGGTGTAAACATTTACAGGAAGCATTACGTTTCAAAGTCCGAGACAGGATTTGGGTGGCCATTTATCTGAGGTCTGGTCTGATATGTGACGGTACGCACGCACACACTTGGGACACACATATCAAGCGCTTGCACAGTTCTGCGAATCCGCAAGAGCTTGGAACTGCACCAAATTGGCCGGGTTCACTGTATCTCATTACCTAAGGTGGGACTTCCTCGCTCTCCTCACTCCGCCAAGTTTTCGGTGTTTAGAGTTTTCTGTTCTGGAGAGACAGAAGGAGTAATGAGGTCCTGATACCACTCTTGCACTCAGTCCTCTTGATGTGCACAGTTATGCTTGAGAGCACATGCACACAGCAAGCTGTTGATGTCCTACATATGACCAAAATAAGAATATGCTTCTTGAGTTTAATCACCGCATCTAAAGACGCGTAAGGAGATAATAGAGAAGGTCCAGAAGGGCAACAAAGATGGCATCAAAGTAAAGAGAACTAACTTACAGATTAAGGCTGTAGGCCTTATATTTGCCTTGCAAGGAGGAGAGAAAAGTGAGGGGTGACCTGATCACAAGCTTTAAGTTTTTAAACCAGATTGATGACAAAGACCATGCACAGCTCTTCGAAAGATGTAGGGACAGGCTAAGGCCTGCCTGGCGATTCTTCAACAACAGCAGGAGTAAAGAGACGGAGAGGCTCAGGAGCCCCCACCACCACCACCACCACCTCCTCCACCGCCGTCACACCGCAGTTATGGGGATCCCCAGGTTATAATCACTCACGACGACGGCGACTGTCGATGGTGCAGCGAGCGAGCTGGAGGTGTCTGGCGAGGTTCCTCATCGGCACGCTCTCCGATAATTTCCCCCAGCGTTATGTGCCGCCGGCAGGAACTCTTACACGCCGCCGCCTGCACCGCCGCAGTATATTGTGGGATCACACGCCCTCCCTGATGTTTATGTTGCAACGTAAATTTGCCCCACCGGGATAAACAGATGCAAATTGCAAGATATCAGGTCACGTAGAAGAGATACAACATCCTGAGGTATAGATTTTTCTTTCTATTTTTCTTCTTTTTACTCTCTCCCTTAACATCTAGCTGCAGTCCTGAACCGATAGGTGTACCACCTGGAAGTATAACAGTTTATCTTGGGTGGACCGAATTGTCCACGTCAACCTGATGACTTGGGGGGGGGGGCACTCCCCTTCCCCAACTAACCCCCCTGACCCATCTTACCCTTCCCCCTCAACGTAAGGAGAGGGATGGGAAGAGCTCTTTTGCACATGTCACAGGCGTTTTCGCGGCTCCGTAGGAGCCAAGCGACAGTTTCGACGGTGAGGCTACAACGCAACGCTGGCCCTCTGGCAGGACGAGGGCTTTTAACTACACAAAGGTCGGGATGCAGACCAACATCATGATAACAGACCAGAGGAAAGAGCAGATACGACGACTAAAGTCCGTGAGAGACACCGTGAACGCGACAGAGAAAAAGAAACGCGAGCAAGACAGAAACCATGAGACAAACCTCCAAGCAAGGATAAGACCGTGAGAGAACCCACTAGTAGCGAGGCAGAGACCGTGAAAGACCCCCAGAAAGCCAAAGACCGTACAAAGAAAACACATTCGACAGTTACTGCAAAGAAGAGGGAGAGAGCCCCAAGGCGAGATCAACGCTATAAAACAGACCAGACACGAAGAATATAATCTACATCATAGACAATATAAGTAAGAGACCCAGACCAAAGCAGAGGCCCATCTTGGAAAACGTCATCACGCCGAGCGGGAAGCAAAGACCATCAACAGTACAACAGTCACCAGAGAGAGAGAGAGAGAGAGAGGGAGAGATATCCTTTTAATACAACATACATATACACCCCTGGTCTACCGGGGGTATATAGATAAGGGGCCAAAAACACGCTTCCACAAAGCCACCCACATGCATAAGAAACTTACACCAGACACCTGCACACACTTCAGTCTTCTCTGGCATTTTGCGCTATCCCTTCCCTTGTCCCACCACTTCCTCCTCTCCTCTAACCACCTGGCTAAAAAAATACTCTGCTGCTTGAGTCCTCCTCTCGTCTGCTGTCTTGGTTCTTCCCCTTGTCACTTGCCTGGGTTCTCCTCCTCCTCTTGTCTGCTTTTTGGGTCCTCCACCTTCTTTGCCACCTGGGTTCTCCTCCTTTCCCTGTCTGCTGCTCAAGTTCTGCTTCTCTCCCTTCCCCTCACGTCTGTTGCTAGGTGTCTTCCTTTCTCCCTCTTGCCTGCTGTTTGTGTCCCCCTTCTTGTCTGCTGCCTGGACCTTCCTCTCTCTCTCTCTCTCTCGTGTCTGCTGTCTGGACCTACCTCTCTCGTGCCTGCTGCCTGTGAACCCACCTCTCTCCTTTGTCTGCTGCCTGGAACCTTCTTTCTCTCTCGTGTCTGAGGTTGGGTCCTCCCCGCTCTCGTGTCTGCTGCTTGTGTCCTCTCCCTCTCGTCTGCAGTTCTTGAAGACGCTCCACGTCTCTCTCCTGCTTCACGCTTCATTCTCCTTGTTCCTCGCCCTTCTTGGTGTTTACAATACTCCTGCTCTATGTCTGTCTGTCTTTGTTATTCACCTGTTTTCTCGCTGTCCAGCACTTTTTTCCTTCTTGCTATTCATCTCTTCCTTTCTTCACACTAATTTTTCTTTCTTACTATTCACGTGTTTTCTGGTTACCCCCATGTCTGTTCGCTCTACTCCTTTTCACAATTGACTTCAGCAGCCACTTCGTCTTCACGTTTTGGGTGATTTGGTTTAGGTCTCGACGCCACTGAAGATTGAGTCAGCAAGCTCGTTCTTTACATAGACCTTAGGTTAGCGAAGTCTTGGCTCTGCAGGTTCTTGGGTTAGCAGGGTCTTGAGACAGCAAGGTCTTGGGTCAATGAAATCTTGGGTCACAAGGTTATTAGGTCAGTAGGGTCTTGGCTTAGTAGGGCTTTAGGTCAACAGGGCGTGACTCAACAGGATTGTAAGTCAACAGGGTCTTGGGTCAACAGGGTCAAGGGTCAACAGGGTCACGGGTCAATAGGGTCTTGGATCGGGAGGATCTTGGCTCAGCAGGACTTGGGTCAGCAATGTCTTTGGCCAGTAGGGTTTTGGGTCAACAGGGTCTTGAGTCAACTTGGTCTTCTTCTTGGGTCAGCAAGGACTTTGATCATCAGGGTCCTGGATCAGCACGGTCTTTGGTAAACAAGGCTTCGGTTCAGATGGGCTTTGGTTCAGTTACTGTTATAAATCAAAGACATACATGGCTGTGAAAGCCAGGTGGTCGCTTAAAAGAAAAGAGTAAAATCATACCATATACCCAAGGTAGTTTAGGCACTTCAGCCACTCTCGGCACACATGTAGAGTAGTTCAGCTCCTGTTGTCCAGTACACACAGATCTGATACAAGGTGTTTGACTCATTCTTCGTCAAACATGCGTTTCTGTATTACTGCAGCTGCCTCCCCCTACTCCTCCTTCGGTGCCTTACTCCGTGTCCAACAGGTTATGAGGAGGATCAGGGGCACCGGTGTGAGATGGAGAGACGTTGCCGAGGTTGGTGGCGAACTACTAGTAGCTCTACTCTGTCCTGCGGCATCTGTACACCACAGTAAAGGAAAGTGTGATATACGTGGGGAGGTCTTAGAGTGAGAGAGAACGGTAACAGCACAGAGACGAAGAGATAACTCAACGGTTCGCACAGAGCTGAGGAAGAACAAGAAATAACACTGCCGAAGAGACGAATCAGCAGGCGGAAAATCACCCACCACAACCCGCACTAAGCGCAATGATAAATCCAGTTTTTGTTTCCGTACCGAGAGTCCACCATCAGTGCTCACCTTAAACACGACATGATTCATGCGACCATCACGCACTAATGACGGCTTTAAGGGGGTCGTAAAACTAAGCGAGATGGACAGACTGTGATCGCGGAGTCACAGATAAGATGAGGACAATTATCAGGGTGGATCCTCAAGGTGGACTTGACTGAGCATTTGTTTAATATCCCCTTCTTAATAGGGATACCTTTATTCTCACGTGTCCAAGGCTCTGACAAGCTAGGTGTACGATGAGTTCTGAGTAGATTCAGCTGTAATGTGGGAATGATTCTTTTAGCTATATACAAACAGTAGGGATGTTCTGCAGTGACAACGCAAGTTTCATATCTGTTACCTTGGAAAAAGAAAAGTTTTCCTCCTGTTCATATAAACGATTTTGTTCCCTGAAGACCAAGAAGATACGTGCCTACGAGCGTTTACGATCAGATTATGACAAAAGATAAGGCTAGCGCGTAGCGCTCACCGGTAAACGCAGGAAAATATGAAGCTTCGGAGAACGAGCGGTGTAAATTACCTGTGGTCATGTGCTATTATGTGAGATGGAGAGATTGTATTTTTGTGAACTTAAAGTCCAGCAGCCCACGTGTGGGTCAGGCAGAGAGAAAAGAGAACTACCAGGGCCCAAACGAGTGACACTTGACAGCCACTTAAGTGCTGGCTCAATACGTAGCCGTCACTGACCTTTCCGATACCCACGCGAGTTGTATTGGTAATATACTTCCCTAGGTCGGTGGCTGCCTGCCACCTACCAGAGAGAGAAGAGGGAGTCTCTAAACAAAATGCAAAAGATGGAGGTGACGTCACGGCGTTGTAGGGGTCAAGCGTGATGTTAAGAGCCGGGCTACGGCCAGCCGCAAGTCTTTGGCGTCCTCTGCTAATGCCGGGTATCATGGCCGGGCGGGCAGGCCGTCGGTCATG
>JAYMFT010230862.1:0-11196 GCA_038088735.1 Panulirus argus
ATCTATATCTATATATATATATATATATATATATATATATATATATATATATATATATATATATACTTAACCGCCACATCCCACGTTAGCCCGTAGCGCCAGGAACAAAGAAAGGCTGCAGTCGCTCACATTCATTTTTTAACTCTCATGTGCAATGCACCGAAACCACAACTCCCTACCCACAACCAGGCCCCACAGACTTTTCCATGATTTTCCGTGGTCGCTTCACATCTCCTGGTTCAGTCCATTGACAGCACCTCGACACCTGTATACCACATCATTCCCATGTACGCTTTTCACTCTCCTGCATGTTTAGGCCCCGATTACTTATTCTTTTTTCTTTTACTCCATCCTTCCATCTCTAATTTGAACTCCCCCCTTCTCATTGTCGGCCCACTTCTGATACGTAAATCCTCTTTCTCAAGCTCTCCTCACTTATTCTCTTCATATGTCCAAATCGTTTCAGCATACGCTTTTCAGCTATCTCAGTCACACTTCTCTCTTACCCTTTTATTACTTACTCGATCGAATTATACCACCACATATCGTCATCAGGCATATGATTTCCAACACATCCACCCTCCTCCGCACATGATCATCTACAGCCCATGCCTCGCAACCATACAACTTTGCTGGGACTACTATACCTTCCAACATAACCATTTTCGCCCTTTATTAAACGACCTTTTTTCCACACATTCTTCAGCGCTCCCAGAACCTTCGCTCCCTCACCCATCCTATGACTCGCTTCCATTTCTATGGTCCTATTTGCTGCCATGCCACTCCCCGGTATCTAAAACACTTAACTTATTCCATTCAAACTCACAGCCCCACGTAACCTGCCCCTCAACCCCGGTAGAATTAACTACGGTCCACGAGGTGAGCAATGGGAGTTTTTGTATAGCGTTAGACGCAAACACCACCTTTAGAGTAGCGCAAAGACCATCCTTAGGGTGGCGCAAACACCACGCTTAGGGTGACGCAAACGATGGTAGGGATTAAAGTGAGAGATCTGATAACGTTGGGGAGAAGCAGCCTTGGACAGTTGGGTGTCAGGGAGAAGATCAGGGGAAGGAAGTGAACAGGAGGTGTTCTCTAGAGAGAAGGTTAGAGATGAGAGTGTAAATGTTGAGTAAATGAACAGAGAAGTCTCTAGGTCTGAGGTGTCGGTCAAGGGGGCCTTGGAAACACATCCAGCCCTCCTAGACCGGTGCCCGCCGTTCGGACTTAATACTGGAGAATTTGAATAGATATGTACTGCCAAGATTTTTACAAAAAAAAGAAGAAAAAAAAAAGAAGTGGACAGTAAAGGACTGTGTGGGTTATGTGTTGTTTAGTGCTGTGTTTAAGAAGGAGACGGTGTGGTTTGTGGACTGGGTGCCAGCAACCCGCGTGTAGATATGAAAGACAACAAAAAGTATTGGTTTCAGGACTGAGATTCGGTTCACCCCGCTCGTCACGGTAAGCAATTTGGGCTTTTCTCCAGCTAACGCCAGACGTTGCTTCCTGTTCATAGGCCAGTCTGCCGTCCACGTACGGGTTAGGGTTTCTGTGCCGTGAGCATCAATTTTACTTGGATATCTTTTATGTGGTACTTTCTCGAAAGCCTTTGGAGAGTAGGTTTTTGAGAATCCTAGTTATTGTGTATATATATGACTAAAGAATTCTGTTAGATTTCTTTAACATTATCATTTCGGAACCCATGTTGCTTATCGCTTATCATTTTACTGTCTTCTAAAAAGTTAACGATATTATCGATAATCACTGTTTCCAACAATCTTCCTGGAACCAAGTTATTGATGATTGGGTCGAAGTTCATTTTCTCTCTCTATTTTTGGCACTCCCCTTTCATAGAAAGTTGCTGACCATCTTGGTGATCAGCAATGCTATTTCTAGGCTAACTTCTCTCAGTATTCAGGGAGAGATGACCTACTCAGCACCAGTAAGATGTCACCACCAGTAAGAGAGTAGGATGCTATCAACATCAGTAAGATGTAATTAGCAACAACAACATGCACTCAGCACCAGTCAAGTTAATCTGATTTAATTTCCATAGAGACTTACTGATGTACAAAATAGTTTTGAATATTTGGTATAGTTGGCAGGAGGTAGGAATCGGGTGGCAGGATGTGGGCAGTGGGTAGGAGGATGTGGGTAGCTGGTGAGCTGTGGGTGGCAGCAGGCGGCCATTGGATGGACTGGATATTGTCTGCAGGTGGCAAGACGTAAGCAGTGCGTGGTAGGTGGGGAAGGGGGGAGGGGATAAGAGGCAGATGGTAAGCAGTAAATGAGTATGAACTGGACTATATGTGGGAGGGGGTGGAAAGTATGTGGGAGGAGGTGGACATGCTACAGGAGTCCTCTGCTACTGTGTTGGCGGCCGCCCAAGGCTCCACCTCCACCTACCGGCCACTCCGGTCACTCCATGTCTCATGCAGTATCCACTTTTTGTACTCACACATGCACACATTCATACAAGGTATGGGTCCCCACGAGTGTAAAGCTCCCTCTTCATATTTAGGTAATTACACACATAATCACACAAACCCACAAAAGATAAAAGAGTGCAGGAAAGGATATGTAGAATTATCCTAGGCCCTTCTTACACCGCTTACCAAGAGGCCCTCTGAACCTGTCCACCGTCTCCGACCAACACCGGCAGCTCATACGGCAGTTTGGCGATAAACTACTGATACATTCCCGTCACAGAGATCTACTCCCCTCTGAAGCCGTTCCCCACCCCACCACGGACCGCCGTTCGTCACCGCTATCGACTTGTTCCAATCAGAACTCGTTCTGACAGATATAAGAACAGTCCTATATCTGCCACTGTGAACTTCCGACACATATATATCCTCTTCGTCAACCCCTCCTCGCTCATTCTCTCCATATGTCCAAATCATTTTAGCACACCCTCTTCAGCTCACAACCACACTCTTCTCATTACCCTACCTCCTTCTTACTCTTTTATTACTTACTCGATTAAACCACCTCACAACAAATTTTGTCCTTAAACATTCTATTGTCAACATATCCACCCTTCCTCCACATTTTCATTTATAGTCAATGCCTCACATTCATATGCCAACGTTGGGGCAACAGAATCTTCAAATTTACCCACTTTCTCTCTTCCAGATAACGACCTTTCTTTCTGCATATTCTTCAGTTCTCCATGACTCATCGACTCGTTTCCGCTTCATGGTTCCACTCGCTGCTATGCTCACTCCTATGTATCTAAAACACTCCACATCCTCTAAGTTTTCTCCATTCAAACTCACACATGAATCAATCTCTTCCTCTGCTATGCTAAACCAAATGACTTTGCATTTATTCACATGTTCTCTCGATATCCCCTTTTCACGCTCTCTCTCAAACAAAGACATCAGCTTTTGCGGTTTTTCACCCCAAACTGCCACCAGTGCTGTGCCATCACCAAACAACAACTGACTCACTTCCCAGGCCTCCCTTACACTTTACAGTCTGCATACTCAGCTTTCTCTCTAAGACTCTTGCATTTAATTGATTCACCATCCCATACAAACAAATCAAACAGTCATAGAGACAACGCTCACCCCTGCTGCAGACCAACTTTTTCCTGAAACCATTCACTCTCCTCTTTACCTACTCGCACACACTTCTTGCACTCCTGTTGAAACTTTACACTGCTTCTAGTAGGTTTCCTCCCGCACCATATATTCGTAACGCTTCCTCAAAGCATTTCTATCAAACATATATGTTTCTTCTTTTTCAGATCCATAAATGCCACATATAGATCCTTCTGTTTCTCTAGATATTATTCACACACATTCTTTAAAGTTTACACTTGATCTACACGCCCTCTTCCACTCCTAAAACCACAGTGTTCGTCCCCAATCAGATGTTTTGTACATACCTTTGCCCTCGCAGTCACCATCCTCTCATAAATCTTACAAAATACACACAACAAACTTATACCGCTGTCGTTCGAAGACTCACCTGTGTCCCTTTGCCTTTCTACCATGGCACTATTCATGCATTCCGCCAATCCTCAGGCACCTCACCATGAAAAATCCTAACCAAACAATAACATCGCCACCCCTTTCCTTAAAAAATTCACCTGCAGTGCCATCCACTCCAGCCGCCTTGCTACATTTCATCATATGCAAGGCTTTCACCACTTCTTATCTTTACACCAAACCATTTTTCGTGAATCTCTCACTTCGCATACCTCCCCAACCCAAACACCCTACATCTGTCACCCTGTCCTGTCATCAAACACCTTCAACAATCCTTCAAAATATTCGTTTCACCTCTTTCTCACCTCATCACTAACTATCACTACTTCCCAATTTGCCCCTTGCAGCGATGTTTCAATTTGCTCCTTGTTTTTCTCTCAATGTCAGCCTGCTTCCAAAACATTTATTCTCCCTGAAGTTTATTGATACTCGTTCATCCCAGATCTTATCTGCCCTCTTTTTCAACCCATGCACCTTCCTCTCGACCTCCTGCCACTTTCTCTTTAACATCTACCAACAGTTTGCACTTCTTACGTGTAAGAACCGCCCACATATTTTTCCTTTCTCTTTCACGAGCAACCAGTCACACTCATCTTCAGTTTGGGAGTTACCACTAAAGAGGACGCTGCTGGTCACACCCTCCGTGTGGTGGTTACCACTGGAGAGGACGCTACTGGTCACACTCGCCATAAGTGTGGGAGTAACCACCAGAGAGGACGTTACTGGTCATCCTAACCCTGATTGTGTTTGTTTCGTTTCGTACACTGATAATATTCTACATGCTGTCAGATGATCGACACCTGATTTTTATGATGACCCAGGCCCCGTGGGGTCATGCAGGTTGACCTTCACATCTGACTCACGGAGAGTCATATCAGGTCATATGTCACCACGTTTTTTCTCTGAATCGTGAGTGTCGATCGTTGTTTACATAAATAATCGACGAAGAACTGAATATCGGAATATTCTTGTCCATCATTATCAGCGCTCGCCACTGCAGCATCTCCCTTAAGTCTCAGGTATCTTCCTGCTGCCGGGATGAAAACTGGAGTTCTCTTCCTTCCAGGGAGAGAGGGACGGGGATCTTCGTCCTGCCGGGAGAAAGACTGGCATTCCCTTCCTTCAAGATGGAGGGCCATCTTTCTTATCTCAGAAAGAAAAGGAAGGGTGAGTTATCTTTTTTAAATAATTGTAAAGCAATATATTTATAATTCAGTCCATGAAGAGGACTGACATTTCCCCCCCAGAATGAATGTCTTTACCACCTCTAGTACCTCCAACCACTAGTTCCAGAAGCTATGGATGTTACTGCCGTAAGGTTCGACACATTTCTCGTCATCTTTATCAGCATACAAACAGCCAAACACATATACCACCGCTGGCAACATTACAGTCCAACACAATGGTCAGTAGTCAGCTGCTGTGGTCCAATTTTGTTTCATTCTCTGTGATGTGTTCAGCAGAACGAACTTCTTCATATTTGTTATTCCTGGAAAGGGAAAGGTTCTTGTCAGTTTGTGCGTGTGTGTGTGTGTGTGTGTAGGGTGAGGGGTGAGGGACAGGAGCGTGGGGACGGAGGCAGGTGTTGTGGCCTGATGCTGCTCGCCTCCCGCCCACACCCTGGCCACAGACGTCGCAGCCCCATGGCAGTGTTTGTCGCTGTAGCCATTGAGCTCTGGGTGTGATGAGTGTCCAGACATGAGACCAACCCCATCCCAAATTTTACCTACTCAATACTACTTCGTAAATATCTTAAGTACGATAGCGTTACTGATTGACTCCCGCTGAGAACGCTACAAGAAGATCAAATACTTGAGGAAATGCTGAAGCTCGAAAATCTTACATAGGCTGAGACGCAGTAACGCACAAAGCCACGGATGGAAGCAAGCAGAGGACAGGGGAGGCTGGGGCAGAAGGGGCAAATGGGGGAGAGGAACCCCAGCAGCCGGCACATTACCTGGGGCCAAGCCAGGCCAGGCCAGGCCAGGCCGGGCCAAGCCTGCCTCACACTGGGTAATACCGGGGTGACGGCTGACTCCACCCTCACGCCCACCCTCTCCTCTGATACTGAGATACAGAGGGCGGAGTGTCCAGCCCCGGTGTGCCCACACCCGCCCTGCTCCTGCCCCTGCTGTGGGCGGCTGGGGACGTTCCTCACTCATCATGTGGGTGTGCTGTTGGTCAGCCCAGCTGCAAGTGAGAGGGGCAGCAGGGCTCTGGACGTCACACACTGACCTCTTTCCACCCGCTACCACTCTTTAACTACTACGAACCTGCACGACACTTTATGCACGAAAGAAGAGATCCAGTAATGGACCTCCGCCCTCTTGTGTTGCCTCGTCTGGTCCATCTGCCCTCCAGCGCCTCCGCCATTATGAGGTAGCCATACCACCCCTTTTCTGACTCACTTCCCTCCATCCACAAGCTTTCAAACCAAAGGTGCTTTTAACCAGTACCAAGTTATGACCACCAGTATTAACAAGGATTTTTTACTTCATACTATCAGAACAAAAATGGATGATAAAATACGAACAAGAGAATAATTAATAAGTATCTCAGTCGGTCACATATTCATTCAGTCGGCTTGAAAATCTCACTAAAGCTTTACAGTAATCATTTTCTTGTACGCCACTGCACGTCAGGAGTCATTCAGTTACTCTGTGACAATAGATACCTACAAAATTTTAGTGCTTTGCTTGTATATGGCGAGAAGAAATCGTTAGATTAGTAGTTATTACTCGCCTAAGACGTGTTGATAATGAGGTATGGGCTGGCGCGCCTGGGCGGTGCACGAAGACTTCTCATCAATGTTGAGAGAGTTATGAACCGGAGGCTCGAGTCGCGGCATTGTCTCATTATCTTGCAGTCTGCAGCTGGGCCCACGCACGAGTGCTGACCACAGGTTGCTAGTAATGTGAGGTCCCTCTTGGAAGGAATCCCTGTTCGAAAGCATCTCTGTTGGATGGAAGCTATATTTGGATGCATCCCTGTTGGGAGGAATCCCTGTTAGAAGGCTCTTCAGTAAGAAGGCGTCACAGGCGTTGGTCACTACACAGAGCGGGTGGTGCGCGGCCCTCGGTACTTGAGTGACGTACTGTCACACCCTGGACTCAGATTGCCAGGGTTATTTTCCGGTGCCCCGCTTTGCCCAGTGAGAAGGAGCGATGCCAACAAAGACTATACCTAGACAAAATTTGATTGCAAGTTATTTATCTTAAATGAAAAATATACAAACAAAAAACACACGATAAATAAGAATGATCTTAAACCTTTATTCCCAAATAATAATAATTATGATAAATGATAATAATAAATAATCTCCCCAATAGTTCACAAGTGGTGCAGGTTGACAGCAACTTGGGCTCGTCTGTGGTTCTGGCCGACTCAAGTCTCTACTGTCTCACTTGCTCTGAGCTGTCCCTGAGGGATGATAACATAAGGTACTCTGACGAGTTACGACGCCGCACTGACTTCATACACAATGTAGATCGTCCTGGATTTCATGCGATGCTCTCAGCTGCCTGGTGGAAATTTTGCAGTCCTCACACGTCAACTGCTGCCCACGGAAAACTTCAGTTTGCAGTGGTCATGATTACATCAAATATCTGTAAAGATCAGGGCATCGTGTCAAAATATCTTCAAGGATATTACTTTAAGTAATCACAGCATCGACGAAACAGTAAGCCTTGAGGTCTGAAATGAGTAGGGAATATGGCGTGTGTGGAGGCCATAGGAAGGTACCATGTATGCGGCGGGTATGGGGCGGGGGTGCAGATTATGACGGGTGTGGCGTTATTATACTGTGCGGAGGCTGAACCCAACGCTCGGAACGCTAGCCATGGTCTTCCTCTCTACACCTTTCCATATGTCCTGTCTTCCACCACATCTCCGACCACACCGATCCGTGGCACCACACCGTCGACCACAGCAGCCTGAGGAACCTACCAGACAGTGGCACCCCACCACCGACTACACCAGTTTGTGACACCCCACCTAAGCCAGGTAATCAGTTTGTCGACCAATCCGAAAGGGAGGATGAAAAGTTGGGTTAACTGAGGACCGCCTACCGCAACCAGGATTCGAACCTATGCGATCGACCCCGGGCGGCCCGTGAATGCGTCACAGTCAGGAGCGCTAACCGATACACTACAGAGGTGATCATATATTGTCTCCAGCGATATCATGTAGTGTTAACTGGAATATTGCATTATATATTTCATCTCGTATGTCTGTATGCCAGTATACGAGAGCTATTATTGTAACAGTATGACACCGTCAAAGTATGACGTAGCTGAAATGCAATGCAGTAAGTCGCACGCATCTGAACGTTTCCATCAAGGCGTTGCAACAAGTTAACTGGCAGTTCAAAACTACCTAGTTAGCACTCACCGATCCCTGTCGCCACGACTGTGTAGTATACAACTTTGTAGCCAGATGAAGACAGATAGATAATCGGTTTAGGTGGAAGACGAAAAAAGACGTGATTGGTTGAAGAGTAGAATCGAGATAATATGGTAGAGAGCAGAGGTGGACGGAGACAGATCACACCAGAAGCTCACGGACGCGAGTCATCTCAAGCTACACAGCCATCAGAGTGTTCAAGATTCTTCTTATTTTCTCGTGGCTGTGAGTACGTGTAGCAGCGGCAGGCATCGCGTGTGCTTGGACGAGCCTGAGTGGTTGCAACACCAGTCTGGAGTCTGGTGAGTTTGCTTACCTGCTGAACAACTTGTCTCCAGTAATTCCATATAAGCGTGAGGAGCCCTGGTGTTCTATGCTCGACAGAGGTCTGCATGGAGTTCTGGTGCTCTCCCGATGACAAAACTGAAAGAGACCGACTGAAGTTTTCCATGGGCAGCAGTTGATGTGTGAGGACTGCAAAATTTCCACCAGGCAGCTGAGAGCATCGCATGAAATCCAGGACGATCTACATTGTGTATGAAGTCAGTGCGGCGTCGTAACTCGTCAGAGTACCTTATGTTATCATCCCTCAGGGACAGCTCAGAGCAAGTGAGACAGTAGAGACTTGAGTCGGCCAGAACCACAGACGAGCCCAAGTTGCTGTCAACATGCACCACTTGTGAACTGTTGGGGAGATTATTTATTATTGTCATTTATCATAATTATCATTATTTGCACCTAAACCTTTTGTATTACTATTAGTGTTAACAACATGGCCTGTGCCAGTACATTCTGTAACTGCAATGTCCCAAATATAATGTGTTTTTGACCTTTCCTATTACTATGAGTGTGAACGATTGCACACTACACTATGTCCTCTTTCAAAGAAACACTCATACTCAGTATATATGTAATTTGTTTGGGCATGAAATGTAACAGACAAATGTTTCACAACCTACCCCTGTATTGCTGTCAATGTTAACAAGATGTTCTGCATATGTATGACTTATGTTATACTTGTTTTGTATTACATAAAAATATTTTGTTACCTGTGCTATTGTCAGCATCACTGACTATCCTGTGATCGTATATCATGTATCTGATGCGTTTCAGACCTCCCTACCCCTCTGACGAAAGGGAGACCACATAGGACACTGAACTCCACTCGGGCCCACCTGTCACCCTCCTACGTCCATGTACTGTACCTACTGCACACTCTATACTGGCCTCCACCTAACCCCGTAGATACTTATCCTTCACACATACAATCAGTGAAATGCTTTGTCTGTGTATAAGTAGACAATTTTTTTTCTCAAGACTAAAAACAGATTAAGATTACTCATGCTATACACGCCAACTACATCCAATACCTCCTTAGGTACCACACGAACCACTGTCTCTACACAACACCACATATGCCACACCCACCACAGCCATTATATACAGCAGAGCCGTCACAGCTTCCACGCGCACCACACACCATACGCGGCAAACCCGCCATACACGCAACAGTCATCACAAACACCTCCTACACCGTACCTGCAATACTTCCTAGACTCTCCTATCTCCACAAACCTATTTCTAAAACATCTAAGGCAGAGGACAAGAGGAGAGATGGGACATTGTGAATAGTTACAGTACCAAAGAAAATCTATGCCTCCATTTTCACAGACCTGAACCCTTAGGACTACAGCTGAAGGTAGAAACATAGAGCCCGCATGGGTTCGAACCCTGATCGCGTCAGTCGGTCCGTAGTCAACCCATCTGCATATCTTCCCTTTCCGGCTGGTCGATAAACTGGGTACCTGGCATATATATATATATATATATATATATATGGTTGGTGGTACCCACTTGTGCTACTCCGCAGCAGTGGTAGTGGGTGGCAGGTAACCACCGACCAGAGAGGCTTCGGCACGGGCAGAGGCGGCAGCGCAATGAGCCAGCACTGCGGCGTTTGTTACGTACCTCCTTTCTGGCCCACATCGCCGTTTTTTCTTTTCTTTTGTCTCAAGAACATGTGGATTACTGGCATCCAATCCCAAACCCACACACTCTTTTTCTCATACACAACACTTAACAACACATAACTCACACATTTTTTTAATTTTTTTTCTTACCTCTTAAAGCCTGATAATTTATGGCAGTAAAGCTACTAAATAATTCTCCGGTGCTGATTCAGAGCGGCGCCACTGGTCGAAACGGGTTGGGCGGATCCCAGGACCCACTTGACCGTCATCATGCAACTTGGATCCACCCTACTTCCTCGGCTACAACTCATAGACCTGGCTCTTTTTTCTATCCACTTCTGCAGCATTCGCGGTCGTCACTCTGACCTTCCTTCTGCTGGTCATCATCGCAGTACCTCCAGCTCTGATCTTTTTCCTCTCTATAAAATGCACCTGTCCAAGGCCACTTCTTCTCTGCACAATGAGATCTCCAACTATATTCCCCTATCAGGTTTTCCCCTCCGAGGGCGGAGTTTGTGCCTACTATAGTACAGAAACACCTACTGCTCGCTTTGTGAATCTTGAGCCTCCCAACTTTAATAGCATGTGGCTCAAAATCTCTCAACCTGCTTTTACCTTGCAATTCCTCCAACTATGTACAACTCTTCGACTGCATGACTTATTGCCACAAAGCTCTTCCCTTTTCATATCCACGCGTTGAGATCCTCTTAGCAGAGGATTTCTATATACACCAGAAGGATTGGTTCGGCTTTAACCGGGATGATCCTGGTGGAACCGAGGCCTTCTCTCTCTCTCTCTCTCTCTCTCTCTCTCTCTCTCTCTCTCTCTCT
>JAYMFT010230873.1:0-11196 GCA_038088735.1 Panulirus argus
GAGAGAGAGAGAGAGAGAGAGAGAGAAGAGAAGAGAAGAGAGAGAGGGGGGGGGGAGGGGGGAGGGGGAAAGCAAACGTGCATACAGACAAACGTCCTGATTACATGACCAAGAGAAAAACAAATACCCCCACCCTTCCGTGAGCCACCTCCATCTTCCAGTACCTCACCCCAGACATCCCACAGGGCACAAAGATAAAATCCTTACGCTTCCTCATCCTCACAAACGACTGCCCTGATAAATGCACCTGTTCAGTGGAAGTACGCTGACGACTGTACCACTGGTGTCAGGTTTGAGAACGCATCCATCAATAACACCCTTTTAACCTACACAGGTGGACCATCGCGAATCATGTCACCATTAACTGAAACAAGATTACAGTTGAGCGTATCGATCTAGCCTTTAGTCATATCCCACCTCTGTTGTCTTGCTAGGTTCCAGCCCCCTGCAGGCTGCTCACTCCACCATACTTCTCAACTTCACTCTGGATTATGAATACGCTGGAAGGAATACATCAACACCATCCTCAAATGCCTCAGCTACCGTCTCTACACTCTCCGTAGACATAAGACACTTGAACTCCCTTTGCCTGACCCTAAGCGCACCCACACCACTTTCATTGTCCCCAAACTCACTTGTATCTCCCCACGCCTGGTCTTCTTCCCTGGTATGCCACACAGCAAGTGCCACTAGAATAAGGGCAGAACAGGGCAAGCTAGGTCACCCTCGGTCTCTCTGACACCACCTCTGAAGAGGCGCTAAGCACACTAGGCCTCCTAACTCTCTCCAATTATCGCCAGAACCTCATTCGACACTTAGGAAAGAAGCTACTCTACCAGTCTCGTTACTGTCGCTCTGTGTGTGTGTGTGTGTGTGTGTGTGTGTGTGTGTGTGTGTGTTTATGATTACTTTTTGTGATTACTGTTTGCGTGTTACAGGGACGGAGTTTTGCACTCGCGTTGCCCCGTCTCTTAGCCTTGTATATATGTATCATGTCTCTTCTCCTATATATGTGCACACACACACACACACACACACACACACACACACCGTCTTAAGCCAGGTACCCATCTATCAATCAGCCCCTTAGATAGGATGAACACCTGTGTTGGGTATGGGCTGACGGCCACCCCTAGTATTCGAACCCACAAACCACTACAGCTTTTCACGAAATAGCTGTGCATTTAGGCAGAGCCCTTACCATAAGAAGTGCAAATCCATGTCTTTCACAACAACACCATGTAAATTTATCTAATATTAAGAGTGTCTTAAAAAGGTGGTAATAAACCCTATTTTAGGAAAGCAACATAAGTGTCTTACAGGGTAACACGTCGTTAACAAGATGACAATAAAGATAATTAATGTTTTGGGATAACACCGTTAAACTGCAGGAGGAGGAGAGTCTATAAGCGCATCAGCTGCACCGCTCTAGGATACGTCATAGCATTAACAGCAGTTACTCTGTGGCAGAGAAATGAAAAAAGGTAAACAAGATGGGACATAGGAAAAGTTCCTTGGGGGTCCTATTCGTCCTAGTGACACTGTAAAGTTGAAAAAAAAAAAGAAAGAGAGGGAAGGGGGAAGAGGGGCGGATGAGTTCACAAAAGCGTGTCAACCTTTTTCTTTTTTAAAGACAGCGGCAATTCAGGGAGAAGATTGTGTAGTATAAGGGTCCTCCTGTGCCTCGTCCCCTGCGGTAAATTGTGAGCTGCAGGTTATTGTGGTGGCGTGTTTGTCCTCAGTACAATACGTACACACCAGCAAAGAAAAATGTCTACAGGAAAACACACACACACACACACACACACACACACACACACAGCCAGACACATACACATATATTTCGTACCATAGCACCACTGATTTCAGTACTGTAAATAACCTTAAAGCAAACACATACCACATACAAACGCACATTTACAAATTTACTTACGAAAAGAACGAGAAGAGACATGTGCTACACACACGGACACACACACACACACACACACACACCACACACACACACACACACAAACATGCAGCAATAGGAGGTGCAGCTGTTACCTATTTGTAGTACAGCAGTATTTCCAAAACAACAAACAGAGGAGTAACAAAAATCACAGCAATATCTGACCCCAACACCAGTGACATCAGCGAGGCAGCCAGCGATACCGGCTGTGTTAGCAACAAACGCTTGATAGCAGCAATAGCAGCGGTATTAAACGTTTCACCAGCAGCAGCAGCGGGGGAGCGGGTATCAACTTCAACCACATCATGACCACCACCACCAGAACTCTCACAATTACAGCCCGAACACCACATACCTAACACCACGAGCTGATACGCTGTAGGAAATGGCGGGCCGAGAGAAGCCTTCTGTTTTACTAACCTGTTTCTGTCCACATAGTTTAAGTATTCAAGATGATACTATTGTCCTTCAGCACATAAGCTTTTCATAGCCCATGAGGTCTTTTGCTCCATGCGTTTCCCAAGTACTTCCATGTAACCTTTCCCATTACGACTAATTTCACGAACTATATCATCATGGCCCCGTCATCACGGAAATCACCACAGGCGAACCCAGACTTTAATACACCCGCCACCACTATTCCTGTCATCAAGTGCCCCACAATCACACCTTCACTGTCACCCCCTCTTTAAAAAATGAAGTTCATCATCATCATGATCCCTACAATTACGCATCTCACTATCACGAACCTCACCTCACATCCTCTTCATTACTAACTTTCCCATCTTAAATCAAGTCCAGCAGAAAAACAGCTTTTATCAAGAAACTCTTCAACAAGAATTCCACCATCAAAGTCATATAAGCATTTCTTCACCACCACAGTTCCACCATCAAAACTCAACGTCTACTCCACCACTTCAGTTCCACCATCAAAACCATATATTATGTACTCCACCATCAAATCCCCACACGTCACTCCACCACCATGGCCATCTGCCATCAAAACGGTAAATGGTGTCCTTCGTCACCGCATCTCATCCTTCAAAATCCTACGAATGAAATTCCATCACCCCAAGTCCTTAGCTCCTATTTCTACTATTTTCACTACAACCTTACCATCACAACCTATACTATGACGAATTCCACCATCACAACCGAAATCATTACAAATTCCACCATTACAAACCCACAGCCAACATAAACCTCAACCTTGCAAACCTCACCATCACGAACTGTTACCCCAACAGTCAAAGGTCGCTTCACCTTTGGTATCATCAGCAAACAGCATCATCATCAGCAAAAACAAGCACCAGGAACATAACTCAGCAGTAAATTACCACCTATATAATCAATTGGATAAGCAATAATAGAACCGTTATGGCTCAAGACATATAACACATCCTGCGCCACCATCTGCTGTAGAAGTACCAACAACAGTGCCGGTAGTAGCGTATGACGCTACAAGAATCACCAACTGAAACAGAAATATCTCTATGATTACCAGTAACGTGTATCACCAGCAGAGAGCTAAACATCAGTAGTCTATAAATTTCACCAGCAGGAGCAGAAAGGACCACCGTAAGAAGTTCAAAGCAGTAACTTGCATCCCAGCCAGCAATAGCAACAGCAAGAATAAATCATCAGCATTACCAGCAGGAAGCACAAGAGCCACACCACTAAAAAGTGAGAGTAACAAGCAATTGCCTCAGGGGCGGCAACACAGACATGAGCAATGCCAACAGCAACAACACTCGAACCCTCACCACCAACAGCGGTAGTTTAGCCCTACAAACACCCACCTCCTAGAGTCAACAGCGTTAACAGTAGCAATGTCAATACTAGCAGCAACAGCCACACGAGCATATATAGCAATGTAATCTCACAGGGGACCCCTCTCAGAGGCAAGAGCGCTAACAGCAGCGATGCAAGCAGTAGCACTAGAGGTTAGCGCGAACGGCAGCAGCAGCAGCCCCACGTGCAGAGTAGAGGAATACCGTCATAACACAACCACCCACCCCCTACTCTTCAGGAGCTCGTGACAGGAGGAGGTACTAGGAAGCCCCACAACCTGCTGCCAAGGGGAGGAGTTTTATGAGTCGCCGCTACGGTCATTAAGACTTTAAGATGCATAGCCGACGCTCCTGCCCTCACGCCACTCTGGTTAGCGAGAATAAATTCCAGCGTTTGGTTCTCGGTGTTCTCTTGAAGCCTCACAACCAGCAGCTCGCCGGCGCAGGCTGGACGCTGTTGGTAGGAGATACAGTTCACATACAAACACTCGCAGAGTACTGCAATTCAACCAATATGCAACTTTATATCACTTAGCGTTCGACTAAGCACTACTAAATGTTTAATGTATAAACCATATGATTTGCTCTGTAAAACTTCCTGTACTATGTAGAAAGACTTCACTCGTGTGCTCACCCAAAGCGTAGAAGTATTCAGCCCCTCCTTGATCTTAAGCTCTTTTGTGATTAATTCACTAGTTACTATTATGACCCCCATCCCCAGTTTTGTAATTCCTCAACCGTACATTTTCAGCCGAATGGCTGCCTGAATACAATAAACCGTTCTTTATCTATTTATATTCATACGTACTCAAGTGTAAAACTCTCTCGTAACACACAAACAATAATCACACACTCGTGTGTGTGTACATTTCTCTGAGTTAATGCAACGTTACAGCTTATAGGGCATTAGGCAATTGTGTTCATATCTAATGTACACTAATATTAGCTTAATCTTAATAATGAAGCATACACCTAAGCAGCGCGTTAAGGCTCTCGTTCACTGACCCCGGAACTAGAAATTCAATAAATTTCTAGATGCTCATATTTCTTTTCAGTCTAAGAGACCTGTAATTTCACGGGCCTCACCTCTTTATTCAGGATTAGAAGAGGCAACATGAAGAACACTGCACAGGTTACCTTAACAAAAAATCAAGACAGTGAATCAGAACTTGCTGATTGAAACTTTATACAGACTGCAGTCTGCCGCTTGATCTAGTGTTTAGTCCATACAGCTACTAAAGAAATAAGTCCGAAGAGGGGAATAGCCCAAGTCCACCCCAGATATGGTTTGTACGAAATAATCGACAATGTGAAGATGTTTAATGATAAATCCCACAGAAATACCTTGAGAGATATTAAGTCTAGATACGATCATTATCAAGCCACATGATATATAATGACCCGAAGTAGATCGAAAAGGTGCCTTGAGTGAATAATTACTTCAAAATATGTGTGCATGAAATTCTGAAGTTAAAATTCAAATGGAAAGATATGACGCTAGCCTGGACTGATTTCCTCAAAGCCGTAGGAAGAAGTAAGCGTCTTTGACATGGCAACCTTCATATGCTGCAAGACATAGAGATCTAGCAAATCCCTTTGATTCTGTCATCTGAAGCTTTGTTTAATCCTGATAAGTTTGGTGACACTCCACACATGGTTACCAAAAGGTAAACCACGGGAGTTCGTTGTAGCCTCATTGATGTCATTTTAAACTAGTCAGTCTCTACCATTAGGAAGATGAGGTAAAGACATTTCAGTCAAAAGTAATTTTAATTTTTATCAATGCTTGGCTGGTTATATGAAGTTCAGACCTGTCATTTTCCAGGGTCAATAAGGCCGTCAACGTCATGTTATAACGACCAATCGCAATATCTTGAACACCTTCCTTGGGAGTACAAGATAATTCTAAGAACATAAACGCTCCCACTGTATATATATATATATATATATATATATATATATATATATATATATATATATATTCCTTGCCTTTTGGTTACTGATTAGTTGGCTTGTTTGGCTCTACGCTCATCAACTGCCAGGGTCATTAAGGTCGTCAACACCAAGCTCTTTAACACCTTCTTCAGGTGTTACGGATACTTCCAAAGACCACCTACAGTCTCGCTACGCATGTGGTCCTTCATTTGGTTATCTAATAGGATCTGTTTATATATAATATTTGAATGCAATATTCTGAGTAATGAAAATGTTATGGTTTAATTTTGAGCTACCTAGTTTGGATTAAATTTACCATTCGGCTTACTGGTTTCAAAAGTTTATTCTCTAAATAAAAAAAGATCCCCATCCACTATATGGTGAAGTGCCTCCACTACGATAACCATGGTACTATGATTTAAGGGCCATAAATATTTAAGCGAGCACGGCACTTAAACAAACTGGCACCAGATACAGTAATTTGTTTTCTGTTCGTTTGCCTCTCAGTTTAAGTAATCGCCTCTCCATCAGTCTGACCACCAAGTCAACGATCTGTTTTCTGTCAGTCTGCCCAGTATATCAAAAGGCAGCGATCCCTCAGCAAGTTCATAAAAATCAAATAATTTGTGTGGCATCCGCTCGCCAGTAAGTTTGACAAATCTTATCCATCGTTCAGTTCATCAGTTTAACTAATTTGTTTCTCTTAAGGCAGCAGGCAGACTGCTGCTCCCTGCAACTCGTCAGGTTCATGCATCACCTATGCCACAGGTGATCATCTCAACAGACTCTCAACTCAACCCCCTGACTCCCAGGACCCGCACCCACCCACCTCCCCCACCCCCTCCATAAATCAGGCAGGCTCCTGTCATTTACTTTTGACCTCCTACTACATACCAACCTCTCTCTCTCTCTCTCTTTCTCTCTCTCTGGAGACACCACCATCGCCACAAGTACATTAAGAAGTCTAGCCCCTGTATCCTCCCCCCCCCCCACCTCCTCCCTGCAGCAGAAAGCATCACCACCACTACCACCACCACTACCCACCAGTTCCTAACACTACCTAACGCAACCACAAGCATCCCTACACTCACCCACCACCAACCACCACCCCACACCACCACAACCACCACCATCATTACACTGAGCTACGACCACAACCACCAACGAGAACACAGACAGGTGGAAGATATGGTAATGGCCACACTGTGTCCGGGAGGTTCACCCCGTTATCTCCGTCTGGTAAATAATGTGTGTGATAATGAAACAGGTCGGTGACTCAGCCCGCTCCAGCGTTAACCCGGTTGTGTTAACTTTGCTGATGTTCTTGCCTCTCTCTCTCTCTCTCTCTCTCTCTCTCCTCATACCCTTCCTTAGCTCATGACTGCTGGCTGGAAATGTTTATGGAGCCCATGACTGATGAAAGCTGTGGTTAAATCTTAAGTAGGAGTTGAGTTATTTACAAAAATTATATACTTGCTGCAGCCTAGTTAAGACTGGAAAGGTTAGTAAAGTGTTAAGAAGGATTACAGTGCCCGTTAGGTTCCGGCTTACCGTGATAAGAAGACTACGTTTAACTCTTAAAAAATTTTCAATATTAAATATTTTCAAAGACTGAATGTGGGATCATAGTGTAAACCATCAGATAATTCCGAGCTGATTGGTAAGTAGTCTAGATTTAATCAGTGACCAACGATAACGTGTGATCATAATGATAGCCAGGGTTTGCATATTGATCATATTGTTGTGAGTGATTGTAGCGGGTCAGCAGATGCGTCTTGAGCTCGGAATGACGTGATGTTGTAGTTTGGTTTTCTTCTCTATAAACCATCTTAATCACCACTGATAAAAGTAATTCTCCCTAACTTTAATAGCACCGTAAATAGTGATAACCAAAGCTTTTATCTGACTCAGATTTTGATGTAAGCAATGTTAGAAATGGAGATTTCCTTTACATTTTTCTTTTTTTTTTTTTTACCAAAGGTGGGTCAGAGGCTCTTGTAACGGGGACGTACCTTCACTTCACCTCATCTCCTTACAGGTAGTCGCACATCTGGTCTCTGAGTAAACAGTGGCGGGGGAAGAGAGGGAAGTGAGATACGTTTTTCATCCCATCTGTTGGAGGTAGAGAGAGAGGGTAAGAGGAAGATGAGAGAGAGAGGTGGAAAGAGAGTACTTGCTTGCTTACTTATGAGTACTTACGACGAGGTTTTGTCAAAGGGCAGGGCTTGCGCGTAGCGTTCATCGCAGGTAACGAAGAACTAGTCGCGTGAGTTACGTGCTGTCAAGTGCTATGTATGAGAAGGAGAGACTGCGCGTTTGTGGACTGCAAGCCTGCAGCTTACGTGCGGGTGAGGCAGAGGGCAAATGTAGCTACCTGGGCCAAAAGAGTAACACTGGACAGCCACTGAAATGCTGGCTCTCTAAGCAGATTTAACTAACCTTTCCGATATCAAGGCGAGTAGCACTAGCAAAAGACTTCCCTGGATGGTGGCAACCCATTACTTACTACCTACCAGAAAGAGAGAAAGAAAGAATAAAAGATGAACGAACAGAGAGCAAAGAAGGAAGGTGAGTGAAATCAAGAAAAAAAAAAGAGTTTTGACATAGGTAAGTAAAGACGAAGACAAGAGAGAGGGATGAAGAGAAACAGACATAAAGACAGAGCAAGAAAAGACAAGAAGGCAAACAGTGACAGAGAGAGAGAGAGAGAGAGAGAGAGAGAGAGAGAGAGAGAGAGAGAGAAACGAGAAAAAAAAAGAGCGAACCATGCTGGATGCTGTATAAGACCAGACGCACGGAGAATACCGAGTCTGCCATTAATCAGTTTGATAGGGAGGGTGTGACACCTGACAATGACGGATAGCTGGCAGCAAAATGCTTGTACATATCATAAGGAGAAAACAATCCCTTGATAGGGCGCAAGAGGCAGTAAATACGCCCGGTGCCTTATGATAACTTACTTTGGCTTTAATGGGTTTATTCTGCTCTGTTGCGAAGATAAGTCCCCTCCCTCCTCCCAACATCAATCTCAGTCGAGTGTTGTGCAATACTGAATGCCAGACTTGACAGGAACAGCAGGGATGTACTGTGGCTGTCACTGGCTTAGTGCCGTCGATGAAACAATTACGGTCTGCAGGGCGTTGCTGGCAGAGGATAACTACTGCGTCGTCACAGACCGAAAATCCACGGAAATATAAAGGACACAAAAGCACCTGAGGGAGAAGCGAAGAGGTGTAAAGGGAAGACCTCGAAGCATAAGGACAGCCGAGGGAGTGAACAGGGCCTCAGGATGATCGTTAACCGGCGCAAAGGGAGAATGTAAAGGGTACGAATAGTGTACTTAAATGGGATACAGAGTGTTAGTACAGTAGATCCAAGGGACACGAATGAGAATATACAAGATAAAGTTGATATAATGAGAGACCGACGAATACAAAGAGAAAGAAGAAACAAGAGAGGGTACGGAAATTCATAAATGGGTCTGAATTTAAGAGATACATGAAATTACTGAAAGGTGTTCAACAGGGCATAAGATAAACTTACCAGTAAACGTGAGAAAGACACTGTGGTTCAGAGAGGGCACCGAGGGGAACAGAGCAAGGGTCTTCAAGGTGAGCATAAGAGGGGAACAAGGAGGACTTAACATGAACGTAAAGAATTGAGTAAAGCCAATGAAAGACAAGGAATTGCAGGACCTTGATTAGAAGACTTGAGAAAAATACGAGTGGAGAGATCAAATGACTTATAAGGTAATGTGAAATTTATCCATCGAAAGGAGAAAAAGGGGTTCCTGAAGGGTATATAAAGATCCTACAAGATGCCTTCAGCAAGCCAATCTTGCAGCAACAAAAGGCAGGCGAGAGCATAACCCGGACGGAAACAACTAGCACCATCAGTAGCGATGCTCTGGACCCTTGCCAGCCAGGAGATAAGTAGGACGTGTGACCGTAAGAGAGTTGCCTCGTCTTCACTCGTTGGCCCTGTTTTCCTTCTCTATAAATGTATAACGTGTTCGTGCATTAGCTCAAGGCTTGTTAACTGCTTAACTGTCCTGGATGTGTCATAATGTCCTGGCGTTTCTACATGTGTGCTGGATGTGTCATTGTGTCCTGGTGTTCCTATATGTGTCCTGGATCTGCTTATATGGTCAACAAGAGAGTATCGGTATCACTTAGCTAGATCACAGATTGGCGATATCTAAATCAGGGTGTGCATGTCATGTGAAGGTTAGTATTAGTATACTTTTTTATGTTGTCTCTTGACTTTACCATCGTATTACCTGTTTTTACATATGGCTATTTCTCTCGTGTATAGATGCTCACATATTTTGCGTATCTTTTTTACACCTGCATGTTTTTCATCAGTTCCAAGCGTATCCAGACATAATCCATCCGTCTGTCAATATATATCCCACTGTTAAATCGGTTTCCATTTACATTGGGTGGATCAGATGCAGACAGCCCCTCATTCCACAAATATACATACATCGTCAGTCCAAGTCCAGTTTGCTAAAGTGATTTATGTACTTGTGCGCTGATGCCTTCTTGAATTAGCTTCGTCTGGTAAGTTGATTTGGCAAGTTAGACCAAAGACTCCCGTTCAAACAGTCTCTACACACAAACACAACAATTCCATTGCACTTGATTACAGACCATTCCTCTGGCATCTTCATTATTACTGCGTCTATCCTTAATCACTAGTTTCATTGCATCTCTCCTCTCGCAGTCTGCCTCTTCTTTCAATACTCTAATACCAATGGCTGTATGTCTTCCTGTCAGCTACCATACATTGTCAACAACTTCCAGTTTTTGCGTTCTGATGATTTCTTCACACTGTAGATACCTCTTTCATATCAGTTCCGTACTCCAGTCTCCTGAATCTACCTATACTGCGTAACTTACATACAAGCATCATCCTTACGTTTTAACCTATTCTGGTCCAATGAATTTTGATTTCGTGCTACTACATTAAAGCTGAGACTGGGATTCCATAACGCAAACTTCTTGCATACTGTGAGCTTGTTTCCAGTCACTAGAGCTTTTCTGTATAACCTCTAATCTGTTTCCCACATAAGACTTAAATTCAACTCTTCATTCTCTAGTCCCAGATACCTAAATTCGTCAACAACTTTCACTTCTTTACCATTATGAAACACCGTAACACTGATATTTCATCCCTCTCAGTAACTGAAATCTTACTTTTACTCATATTCACTTTCAAAATCCTCATCCTGCATCCATTCTACATCCACTGAAACTCCTCATCTGAATAAACAAACACATCGGCATCATCTACATACAGCCGTGGTAGCTTTCATTACTGCTGGTTGCTGGGTCTCCAGAGACCCAACAGTATAACAGGACAAACGGGAATTGGAGTAAGATCGAATAGGGCTGGTTCTAATAGTAATCTGTAGTCTAGTGGAAGCACGTTCGTCTCTCACAGTCTGGGCGAAAGTGCAAGTGTCGCTGATGGAAGTGTCATAATTAAAACTCTTAGTTTTGTACATTTCATGCACAT